>JAGTTD010000017.1:12478427-12635927 GCA_018398585.1 Simmondsia chinensis | reverse complement strand
CTAAGCCTCCATCCAGCAGTTTCTAAGTCCATACAGCACAAGAAAAAGAGCTAGAGCTCTCCGACATAAGAGCAGCACTAGCCAAAATTGAAGATTTAAGGGATGAAGTCCAATGGCCCCGCCTCGAGATTAATTTGGGTTCAACAGAAGACCAGAACTCACTTGCTCGGCTAAACACACATTCTTAGGCAGATGTGCTCTAGATCGCCCCTTTTGGATCAGCAGGTCTTTAATAAACTTCACATAGGCCGGGATCTGTTTAATCGCATTAAAAAGGGGAATGTTAATCTTTACTTGCCCAAAAGTGTCCAAAATTTTTTCCCACTTCTTGTCCTCCCTCTTTCAAAGTAGTGCAACTAAAGCTTGGGGGAAGGGAACTCTAGGAATATATGAGGAAGGAATATTATAGCTCCTAGGAGCGGAAGAAAGGTGCATGACCTCATCAGTCTCCTTCTCTCTTTCCGTGTTCTTCTCTTCTCCCTCACCACTTATGGGTACATCAGTCTCAGCACTTACCCCATTGTCAACCTCCTTCCTAATACTTAACACTCTAATGGAATTTTTGTCATGATTCTAAGGGGTTTAGGAAGTATTAGTATTATAATGATGTAATAAGAGACATGAGTCCTTAGTTAAGTCATGTAAATATCTCATGTGAGGGCTTTAGCTCTTGGTGTGGTGGTTAGTTAGTTGTTTGGTCAAGGAGTTAGTTGATTAAAGTCAATGTTGGTGGGCTGTGCTAGCTTAGTCGGTTTAGCATAGTGTCCTTGTGCATTGAATCTCTTTAGCCGCCTCATCTAGAGCATAGTGTAAGTAAGAGGCTTGTGTTGTAAGTCTAAGAGTGTGGAATGAATGTGAATTGAATCCTATCTTATTCTTGAAGTCTCTCTCTCAAGTCTATCTGAATCTTAACTTCTCTTCTCAATCTCAACTTCTCATCTTGATATCTTAAATTGATCTCATCTTATCCTTCTTATCTCATCTTTAATCCCAATTCTTCAATTTACTTCTATTCAAGCAATTCTTAATCTAATCTCTTCATATAAAAACAATGTCCAAACCCTAGGTTTAGCTGATGATTCATCAAGAATCATAACAGTGGTATCAGAGCCTGAAGGTTAGCTTCCAATTGCTTAGAATAGTTGAAGTGAGGAGCTAAGTTGTTCAATCAGATTTAGATGTTGTGTTGGTGCTACGTTGGAGCCGATAGCTCAAAATCCGATGTACAAGTTGTTGTTTAGAGCGAATTTTACAGAAGTGTTGCAGAATCACTGAGATTGAGCTCAAATTACCTGAGTTTTGATTCAAGTTCTATGTTTCGAGACCTAAGTTTGCTTAATAGATCGAGTTCGGTTCTGATTGTGTTAATCAAGGTTGCGTTTCTCATTGCTCTGAGCTTAAGCTTGCTGCGGCACTTCAGATGAAGCAGCAACAACCTGAATTCTGTTGTTCAAAAAAAATTTGATCAAGAATTGGTTGAGTTCGTAGTGCTCAAGCAATTCAGTTCAAGTCGTGGTTCAGGTGTGCAGATTACACTTAATCAAGTCGAGTGCTGATTTTGTGATAAAGCAAGATCAAATTCAGTTCAAGTGCTCAAGATCTTATTATTGTCTAACTATAGTGCAATCAATTCCTGAAGTAATTCAAGCTTGGGTTTTGTAATCAATCAAGAGTAAAGAGCAACAGAATGAGTGATGAAGAAATTCCAACAATTCATAAACTTTTTGAGGACTTTAGGTCACAAATCTCTCAGCTATTTCAAGGAATGATGAGCAAAAGGCTTGCATTAAAACAACAAGTGTTTCTTAAATCTTATCAAAATCTTACTGTAATGCATTCATATGTAGCAGGGAATGTGGAAGTACACCAAATCGAACACATTCCAGAGGATGAATCAGAGATTGTAGAGGTCGATCATGGCAAATCAACAACAGGTGTTGAGGTTGTGTCACAACCCCGGGTAGCAGCTGCACAACAAAAGAAGGATAACAAATTGAATTCATAGGATCAAAATTGAATTGCTAAAACCACAACATGACCTGAATCTTCATGAATAGGTTGCATCTTTGCAAGTTGTTGAACCATTGGACCTTGCAGTCAAGAAGTTACAAGTACATCTTGAAGTTTTTAGTGTTAGAAGGTCAAGACTGAAATTCAAAGTGCCGCAGGGACTTGAACTCAAATTCATGATTGATCTTAATCTCAAGAGGTATTATTCAAGTAGGAAATTGAGGAAAATAGAAAGGCCAATTTTGGTGTATCATGGAAGACCTCCTTATTAGAACTCCTAAATTAAGCGCGCTTGGGCAAGAGTAGTACCAGGATGGGTGACCTCCTAGGAAGTCCCCACCCTCAGGTTGGGGGCACTAGGAAATAGCCTCTCTTCAGGTTAGCACCTGAAGGGGAAAGGTTGCATACATCTGCCATCCCCCCCCTCCCAGACCCTGCGTAGGCGGGAGCCCTTGTGGCACTGGGTATGTTCTTTTTTTCCTTTATGGAAGACCTCCTGATTTCCTACATCTCAAGTTAAACAAAACGGCTCCTAACAAGCTAACTATGTTCAAGAACACGAAGATGCGGCAACCCAAAGTGGTCATGTTAACAATTGATAGACTTAAGGCCACCTCTTTGATCACGCGTATGATCAAGTTAGCAAGACAAAGGGTGAGTCTATGCAAGGAGAGAGTTAAGTTAGTGAAACCACAAGCTGAACTTAGTGCTGTACAAGCTTAATCAGCTATCACACAATCTGTTGCTGCTGTTTCACAGGCTAGTGGTTTGGTTGAGTTGGGAAATCTGCACCAACCTTTCATGGAATACACTCATTTGAATAGAGCTATTATTTATTCCTCTCAGCACACCAATATTAGGCCTCCTGATTTGAGAAGTAAACTAGACAGTTTTGGCATCGAAAATTCATTAGCTGCTGCAACAGACTTTGCTGACCTGCATAGCTCCAACAGCCATAACCTAGTTGGCCATTACACTCATCAACTTCTCAAATGGGAAGACATTTCCAAAATATGAAGAGTGGAGCTACGGTAGTGCTGCGGATTGAGTGGAATAGGTGTTGGTATTTCTGAAGATTTGCTGTTTGGAATCATGATTCGCAGTTATAGTATGAGAATACTAAGCTGAAGTTGTTCACTAGAGTTAATAAGACAGCTATACTTCTCTCTTAGATTTTTGAGGACAAGAATCTCAAAAGAGGGGAGTATTGTCATGATTTTAAGGGGTTTAGGAAGTATTAGTATTACAATGATGTAATAAGAGACATGAGTCCTTAGTTAAGTCATGTAAATATCTCATGTGAGGACTTTAGTTCTTGGTGTGGCAGTTTGTTAGTTATTTGGTCAAGCAGTTAGTTGATTAAAGTCAATGTTGGCGGGCTGTGCTAGCTTAGTCGGTTAGGTGGAGTGTCATTGTGCATTGAATCTCTTTAGCTGCCTCATCTGGAGCCTAATATAAGTAAGAGGCTTGTGTTGTAAGTCTAAGAGTGTGGCATGAATATGAATTGAATCCTATCTTGTTCTTGAAGTCTCTCTCTCAAGTCTATCTCAATCTTAACTTCTCTTCTCGATCTCAACTTGTCATCTTGATATCTTCAATTGATCTCATCTTATGCTTCTTATCTTATTTTTTACCTCATTTCTTCAATTTATTTCTATTCAAGCAATTCTTAATCTCATTTCTTCATGTAAAAACAATGTTAAAACCCTAGGTTTAGCTTATGATTAATCAAGAATCATAACACTTTGCTTATTCTTATTGGGGAGGATAGTTGTCTTGCCTCACACAGGTCCTAGGGTCCTCTACGGTTTGGTTAGGGAGTCTTCCCTCATCTCTTCTACTCAAAGTGTTCGTTAGTTGACCTATTAGGGTTTCTAGCTTTGAGATTGATTGAGTATAAGAGTGCAGGAGCTGGGAATTAGCTTCCAAACCTTTCAGCGCACTCAGGACCTTGTCTTCAAAAATTGAATTAGAGCAAGCATACCCTTGCAGTTGAAAACCGAGAGGTTGTGGTAGACCAGATTGTTGAGGTTGCGGATTCGGTTGTTATTTCATGAATTGTCCTTCTCCTCCTTGCCTCTAGGTGAAGTTTGGATGGTTTCTCTAGGCCAGATTATATGTGTTTGAGTACGGACCGTTCCTTGAGAATCCTTGGGCTGCATTAACCTGATCTTGTGAACACTCCACAAAGGATTAAGCAGAGGTGATGTGAAAAAAAAATAACTTTTGTTGAAAAAATGAACTCTGATACCGATCGTTGGGTTGACAATTTTTCAACTGTGGTCACAACAAGGGGTACCTATTAGAGCACTTAGAGTAGGAGACACTTCTCCCTACCTAAGCCCCCTGTCGGAGAATAACGCTTTGTGACACCTCACGTGCGAGAATTCCTGGGAATAGGTTTATCTCTATAAACCCTTTGCTCTAATACTAGTTGTTTGGACGAATTTCAAAAATTCTCCCTAATTTTATAAAGTTTATGCAACGTAAGGGTTTAGAATTCATAATTCTAAAACTGGGGTTGATTCAAAATTCCTAATTTTAATTCTACGGATTTAAATTCATAATTTAAATCTACAACTCTAAATTCTTAATTTAGATCTACAAGCCTATTTCTCTAATACATAAACTTAAATAGGCATAAAAATGAGTACTGTAAATAAATAGAAAAGCAAAACTAAAAGAAGAAGGAAAGAAGAACATACCTTGAATTGCTCCCATAATAAAGAATACCAAGAAAATTGAGACCCCGCAATCTTCTAGACAATGACCTTGAACTACCCGGAGGGTGGGCTCTGAAAAATATTAAATGAGATAATTTCGAAGGAAAAGTTTCTCTCCAATTACTTCTTTGAAACAATTTCAGAAACCCTAAAAAATTTGTTTCAAATTTAATGCCAAACCCTTAGAGTAGGTACCTCAATTTATAGTAAGCTACCGGAGCGAAAATAAAATTAATTTTCGATGTGGGACGTGAATAAGAGATGCAAAATGCAGCGTTTTGCAAAATCACGAGCCAAAACACAGCGTTTCGTACACAGTAAAGCTACGTGCATATTGGCTACACGGTCCTTGGTCCGTTCCCAATGGCTCGGATCCTCCCCAGCTGCCCTAGCGGGCGACACGTGTTGCGCGCTTGTTGTTCGATCCGAGTAGACAAGAATTCTCAGACCTGTGTGCAGTATTTTTGATTTTTATTTCTTTTTTCTTTTTTTGCTTTGTTTCCTACATGTAAAAATTCATCTCATGAATTTTAATTTTCTTTTAGCATCCAATCCGAAAATTAAAAGTTAACCTTGTAGAAGAAAGAGTTAAGATGAGAAGAGAAGTGAAGGAGATGAGAAATAGAGAGAGAATTTCCAAAGGAAAATATGAATTGTATTTATTAAATGATGAGATTACGTGAATTAGATCTATTTATAATAGATCTAGATACATTGCACTAATACATCTCCTCATCTAATCGACTAACTAATTTTGGAGCCAAAACATAAGGAAGCCGCCACATTTGACTAACTTGACCATTAACCGACTCATGGCGCCAAATTGGCCTGCCAACTAACAAATGAATACAATGCTAATACAACTCAAAAGCAACACACGAGATACAAGAACAAAACTAAAGGAATTATGACATTCCCTTCCCCTTGAGAAGCTCCTTGTCCTCAAGGAGAAAAGCATGGAAATTGACTCTTCAAAAATGTCGGATTGTCCCATGTAGCAAAGCTCTTGTCCAGATTTTGCCACTGCACGAAAACCTCCTGGAAAGCTCCATCTGCACCCTTAATCATCCTTTGCTCCTTGACAGCAGCTGGCTGCAACAGAAAAGCTCCATTTGCTCCAACTTCTGGTGGTGACCGTGAGCTTTTAACTCCATTCTTCACCTGCTTTTTAAGTAATGATACATGGAACACCGGGTGAATGTATGAATGAGGTGGTAAGTCAAGTTTGTATGCAACTTTGCCAATCTTTTCCAAAATCTTGTATGGACCAAAGAAACAAGCACTTAGCTTGACATTCTTCCTGACAGCCAAAGAAGATTGTCTATAAGGTTGTAATTTGACGTAGACCATGTCTCCAACTTCATAATTTTTGTCTACCCTCTTTTGATCGGCATAGAGTGTCATCCTTTCTTGAGCTTGGAGAAGAATATCCTTGAGAACTTGCATCATTTGCTTCCTTTTCTGTATGTAATCAGTTGCTGCAGATTCAAATGACATAGGCTGTTGCAGCATAAATGGAGTAGGAGAAGCATAACCATATAGTTCTTGGAAAGGAGTAGTGCCAATAGATGCATGTACATGAGTGTTAAACCAATATTCAGCTAAAGAAAGCCATCGGCTCCATTCTCTAGGCTGTGAGAAAACCATGCTCCAAAGGTACTGCTTAATACATTGGTTAACGCTCTCGGTTTGTCCATCTGTTTGGGGATGGTAAGATGAACTAAGTGCCAATGTAGTACCCAACAGCTTGAACAATGCCCTCCAAAAATTGCTTGTAAAGATCTTGTCTCGATCAGAAACAATGGATTAAGGCAATCCATGTAACTTATATATATTGTCAAGGAAGATCTTTGCTAACTTCTCTGCTGTCACAGGTCATTTAAGTGCAATTAAGTGGCTGTATTTGGTGAAACGGTCCACTACAACCCATATAACTTCCCTGCTAATAGACCTTGGCAAACCTTCTATGAAATCCATGCTAATATTGATCCAAGCTCCATCCGGAATGGGAAGAGGCTAAAGAAGTCCTTTGTATCTATGATCCCCCAATTTGGTTTGCTGACAGATTTCGCATGCCTTTACATATTCACTCATTGTCTTCTGCATGCTTGGCCAGCTGAAATAGGCTTTAACTCTTTGATAAGTGCCCTCTACACTAGCATGACCTCCCCAAGCAGTATCATGAGAGGCCTGGACAATGTGATCCCTCAAATCTGTTGCAGGACCAATGCCTCTCTGCACTGATATATCAGCAACACTGTCATCCTTTTCTACATTTTTCACCGAGCTTGCTGTCACACACTCTTGAGCAAATGGATCCCCTTCATAGGACTTAAAAACTTCATCCATCCATGATAGTAAGACAATGGACATTGCACAGCACAAACCATGTTCAGCATCTTCAAATTTCCTTGACAAAGTGTCTGCTGCTGCATTCTCTTTACCTTTTCTATATTCAATATCATAATCAAGGCCAAGCATCTTCATTAATCCCTTCTTTTGAATTCCAGTCACAATCTTTTAGTCTAGGAGGTGCTTAAGGCTTTGATGATCAGTTCGAATAATGAATCTATGACCATCCAAATAATGCCACCATTTCTCGACTGCTAGAAGAATAGCCAAGTATTCCTTCTCATAAGTTGACATAGCTTGATGCTTGGGACTAGGGGCTTGACTCAAATAAGCAATAGGCCTTCCTTGTTGAGAAAGAACAGCCCCAACACCAGAACACTCGCATCTGTCTCCAATATGAAAACTTCAGCAAAATTAGTCGTGGACAATACCGGTGCTGCACACATGGCTGTCTTGAGAGCTTGAAAAGCTGCTTGAGCCATTTCAGACCGCTTAAAAGCATCTTTTTTAAGGAGTTCTGTCAAAGGCTTTGCAATAGATCCATAACCTTTGACGAACTTCCTATAATACCCTGTCAATCCCAAGAATCCCCTCAATTGCTTCAAAGTTATTGGAATTGGCCAATCTTGCATTGTTGGGACCTTGGTAGGATCGGTGGAAACTCCTTCATGAGAGATTACTTGGCCCAAATACTCGAGCATGGTCTGAGAAAATGAGCATTTACACAACTCCCCAAAGAACTTGTGTTGCCGCATCACAACAAATACTTCTCTAAGGTGGATGAGATGATCCTCATAAGAAGAGCTGTAAATCAATATATCATCGAAGAAGACCAGCACTGATCTCCTCAAAAAAGGCTTGAAGATGTCATTTATAGCAGCTTGAAAGGTGGCCGGAGCATTTGTTAAGCCAAATGGCATAACAACAAACTCGAAATGCCCATGGTGAGTCTGAATAGCAGTCTTATATATATCCGGCTCGAGCACTCTGATTTGATGATATCCCTGTCTCAAATCAAGCTTAGAGAAGAAATGCGCTCCATATAACTCATAAAGCAAATCATTTATAACAGGAATAGCAAACTTATCTTTCACTGTCAAGGAATTCAATTGGCGATAATCGATGCACATCCTAGCTAACCCATCCTTTTTCTTCACAAGAATCACTGGTGAGGCAAAAGGACTATGGCTTGGTCTAATGAAGCTCATTTGAAGCAACTCATCAACTTGCTTCTCAATTTCTGATTTTGGAGCATGAGCATATCGGTATGGCATGATCTTCACTGGATCAGAATTTGCTCGAGGTGGTATGGCATGATCTACACTCCTTTGAGGAGGAAGGCTCTTTGTCTGCTCAAAAACATCTTCAAACTTTTCAATCAGGGCGTGAACCTTAGGCTAAATTACCGGCTGAAGTTCAACAGGTGAAATCACGAACAGTTGTCCAAGCCATTGGATTGCATTCTTCTTGAATCCACCTTGTAAACACTTGCCATTAATCAACCGAAGCTGTGCTTGATCAGAAATGCCTTGCAGTGAGACCTTAGTGCCATGAACTTCAAATGCTACTGTCACTTTATCAAAATCAAACACCACCGGATTTAATGATCTCATCCAATCTACCCCGAGTACCATATCACAACCTCCCAAGGGTAGAACTCTAAAATCGAAAGTGAATTGATGATCTTGCATAGACCATTGGAAAACTTGGCACTTATTTTGAGTAGTTATGGAGTTTCCATCAGCCACCATAACCGCCAAAGAATGGGTCTTAGTCACTTCGTGCTTCACTTTCTTTATCAATTTGAGATCAACAAAGATGTGCTTGCTCCCACTATCAATAAGAATAATAATGGAAGTCTTACCCGCCTTTCCTTTGATACGAATGGTATTGTGAGCTCCATTCCTGGTCAAGGCTTTCATAGAAATATCGACTTCATCCTCCATCAACTCATCTTGTGAAGAATGCTCAGAAGTTTCATCCTCAGCTTCTGAATTCTCACTGTATGAATCAATTTTAACTTGTGATCCTCTTGTAGACATTAAGGATTTGGAATTGCATTTATGTTCGGGCCGATATGGCTAGTTGCATCTTAAACACAACCTCACTGATCTCTTGTCAACAGCACGCCCAGATTTGGAGCTTGATGCATGAACATGTATCTATGACTCCTTCAACCCGAGATAAGAACCTAAAAAGGGAGAAAAAGGACTCCAAACAACTAAGTAGCTCAAAACTAAATTATAAACAAGAACTAACAAACCCAGGCTACCTCCTACGTGCACTAAGTTTTACGCCTTCAGCCGAGCACAATAGATCCAACGAAGATCAAATAATGACGTCAATCAAGGAAACGATTTCACTAAGCTTACCTAAGACAGCACCAAAAATAAAATCAGAAGTGCCGCACATGATTTCATGAGGGAGAGAGCCGTCCGGTGGATGTTTAATAAGGCAGCAACAAGTGTAGATCGAAGCTTATGAAAAGCTTCTAACCAAGACTCATTGAGCTCAATTGAGATGTCCATAGATAGCGAACTAGTCAATGGCCCGGCTAACTTCCCATGGTCCTTAAGATATCCTTCATAAAAACTCACATGACCTAGAAAGGCTCTAACTTGCTTCACATTTGAGGGAGAGGGCAAGTTAACATTCAAATCCATCTTAGCCTTATCAACCTCAATGCCCTCCTTAGACAACCTATGACCTAGTACAATTCCTTCTTGAACTATAACTTGATGCTTCTCCCAACCTAAAACTTCTTTCCTGTCCGGGTTCAACCTTCATTGCATCTCTTTAGAAGGTTTTGCATTCTCATCCATGGGGTCACTGACTAGAATAGACGGGGCCGTTTGATCCACCAAATCAACAACAACATCCACACAAAAAAACACCAAATCATCCTCACTAGTGGGTGACACAGAATCCTAAAAAATGTTCAACCTAATAGTCATATTTACAAAACTAACATCCATTACCCCAGATCTACAGTTAATGGAAGAATTGGCCGTGGCAAAGAAAGGCCAAACCAGAATGATAGGGATATGGTTTTTCGAATGACTAGAAGGTTCCAAATCAAGCATAAGAAAATCAGCCAGAAACAAGGCTTTGTCTACCGTCAGCAGCACAAGATCACACCGGGGGACCCTAGTAGTTCTATCCACTAGTTGAAAGGTCATCGTGGTCAGTTGCTAATCTCCTAGGCCTAACTTCACATAAACTGAGTAAGGAATAAGGTTAACACTCGCTCTTAAGTCCAGTAAAGCCCTATCAATTGGGTAGCCTACAAGTGAACAAGAGATGGTGGAGACACCAGGGTCTTTGTACTTAATTAGAGTGTCGCTCTTCAGAATGGAACGCACTTGCTGGGCTAAAAACACTTTCTTAGGCAGATGTGCTCTAGATCGCCTCCTTTGGATCACGAGGTCTTTAATAAACTTCACATAGGCCAGGATCTATTTGATCGTATCAAGAAGGGTGCAACTAAAAGTATTTTTCCACTTCTTGTCTTTACTTGCCTAAAAGGATCTATTTAATTAATCTTTACTTGCCTAAAAGTATCCAAAAAATTTTCCCACTTCTTGTCTTTCCCATTTGGATGTGGTGCAACTAAAGCTTGGGGGAAGGAACTCTAGGAACATATGAGGAAGGAATATTAGAGGTCTTAGGAGCGAAAGAAGGGTGCATGAACTCATCGGTCTCCTTCTCTCTTTCCTTGTTCTTCTCTTCTCGCTCACCACTTATGGGCATTTCACTCTCAGCACTTACCCCATTGTCAACCTCTTTCCCATTACTTAACACTGTAATGGACTTTACTTGTTCTTGATGGGGAGGATAGTTGTCTTGCCTCACACAGTTCCTAGGGTTCTCTACGGTTTGGTTAGGGAGTCTTCCCGCATCTCATCTACTCAATGTGTTTGCTAAGTTGATCAATTTCGGTTTCTAGCTTAGCGATCAAGTGTTTATGGGAGTGGAGGAGGTGGGAATTAGCTTCCAACCCTTTCAGCACACTCCAAACCTTCTCTTAAAAATTTGAGAGCTCAAATCAAAATGTTGAGAGTAGTTAGAAGAATATGCTTGCCGCTAAAAACCGAGAGGTTGTGGCATACCAAATTGTTGAGGTCGTGGATTTGGTTGTTGTTGCATGAATTGTCCTTCTCCTCCTTGCCTCTAGGAGAAGTATGGATGGTTTCTCTAGCCTAGATTGTATGTGTTCAAGTATAAATCGTTCCTTAAGAATCCTTGGGCTGCATTAACCTGTTCTTGTGAACACTCAACAAAGGATGAAGTAGAGGGGCATCAAAAGTAGAATAAGAGACATTAGAACATGAAGAATAAGCACGAGGGATGTTTTGAACATTAGACACATTTGGCATAGCAGAGGGAGTCAATGTCATCTTAAATTAGGAAATAAGATGCTACACAAAAGAGACATGAGAGCCTACTTTCTTATCTAAGATAGAAGTGTGAGCAATTTCTTGTACTCCTCCTCTATTTAACCTAGCAGCATTTGAACGTGCATGTGCGGCATTCTGTTGTCAATTCTCATTCAATTGTTCAAACAGTTCCCATGCTTCATCCTCATTCTTCCTAAAGAACTGACCACCACAACATGCATCAACAGTTAGTTGACCCCTTTCATTCAACCCATAATAAAAGTTCTGGGCCAGTTGCCATTTAGTGATAACCTACTGTGGATAAGCGCGTAAAACTCCCTAAACCTGTGCCCACTCTCATGAAACTCTTCCCTCGAAAATTGGGCAAAGGTATTAATGGCTCCCCTAGCAGTGTTGGTCTTACTAATGGGATAGAATATTTTATGAAGTTCTTGTTGCATTTGAGTCCAAGTACTAATTGTCCCACTAAAGAAACAAAAATTAAACTAAGATATTCTGCTTCTAAGAAGAAAAGTGTATTAAATTGGAACCTAGGGCTTTGAATCCATCATTAGCCAATTATTTTTATGTTAACTCTTAAATAGGGACTATTGATTTTCACACGAGTAGTGGTTTAGGCTACAAGCTTCAACCTACTAAGGTAATGTTGTAGGTATCGCGTATCTACCATATCTAACTGAAGCATAAGGAAAATAGGCTCAACCTAACGCACTGTAAATTATCAAGTATTGCTCGTATTGAAAGCATAGGGAAGATAGGCTTAAATTAACAATTCGGTGACTATTTCTTGATTAAGTAATCCAAAGGCTACAAGAACAAAGAATTAATTTATAATATCAACATCAATGATTAAAGGTTACAAACTCAATAACCATATGAATTGAATAAACAATTAAATGACAATACTTCGAAGTATTTCGCACAATCAAGCAATTTATATATCAAAAGAATTATACCAAAATTAAAATTAATACAAAAGTGAAAAGGCTAAGGTTTCATCTAACCCAGAGAACAAATTAGCTCTCTATCAAGGAAGAACCGGTGATGGAGGAGATGTATAAACTCATGTTGATCTTCACAATAATTTCATCCCGTTCCAATTTAATGAAAAATAAAGAAAAAGAAACTGAGAGAGAGAATTTAGAACTGCAAACACGGTGCCTCAAACCATAACCCCCCGTCCCCCCCCAAAAAAAACTCCAAAATAGAACCCCCTTTTTAAATCGTTGCTGTTGCTTCCCCAAAATCATAATCGGTGCTAGGCTAGTGTTGGGCCATACGGGCGGTGAAGCTAGGCTGAGATCTGTTGTTGGCGGAGGTCTGGAGATGCCGCTATGCTTGTGCGTGAGCTTAAGGTTGAAGAAGATGGGATGAGAACGGGCTTGGGATGCTTGGTGTTGACAGGGATGGGCTTGGGCTTCTGCTTGAAGATGACTGGCTTGGGCCAATGAGGACAGTAGTGAGTCAGTGTGTCTGCTGGTCGGGCTTTGATTCCCAATTAACTTGATTTAATTGCCCATGCATCGAATTTTGTCTCGTTTGCTCCACAATTTAACAATTTCCAGAACTTTAATTTCGAACCTATAAAACATTAAAATTGCCACAATGAGTATATAACTATAATTAAACATGTGCAAAATAAATAAAAAAGCAAATACAAGATGCACAAATACAAGACGCATCAGTTTTTCTAACTATGTGATGTCTTTTTATACCATCTTTGTCTCATAAACCATCAAATTCAGAGTTCATAAACTCTAAGCCATTGTCTGTTTTTAGAACATTTATTTTGCATCATGTTCAATTTTTAGCTCAGTTTGTCCATTTTAAAAAGGTTTCAAAAGGATCATCTTTATTTGTTGAAAGATATACTCAAATGTTCTTAGAGAAATGATCAATTATAGACAAAAAGTAAGGAGTTCCACCCATTGTAGGAACCCTAGAAGGCCCCCACAAGTAAGAATGAATATACAGGATAATTATATGATTTCAGACCAATAGTAAATTCCAGACTATGATGCTTGTCAAAGATGCAATAATCACAAATATCAAATTCAGACCTACCATTAGGACCCAACTATCTCTATTTACTCCAGTCAAACAATCCTGTCTCAAATATGTCACCTAAATTCTTATGCCAAAGGTTTGTTATGTTGGGTTTTTCATTCTAGACTGAACAAGACCTAACATGAACCATCTCACTTCTTAAGACATATATATCATTCTTGACCACTCTTTTGGGAACAACTAGGGCACCCTTAAAAATTTTCAGCCTACCCTAACCAGCTATTAGGTCAACTCTCTTAGGTCTAATTGTCCAAGTGATGTAAAGTTTGTCCTATGTTTAAGGACATGTCTCACACCATTCAAGACATAGTTAAACCCTCCTAACACCCCAGTACGCATATAATCGATACGCACAACGTTGCACCAATGGTTATTTTCTAAAAGGACCTTTCCCTCATTGACAGACTAGTAAAATAAGTACATTTAGACGTCATATAATTCATACAACAAGAATCCATCACCCATTTATGTGTCATTAATTTAGAACAAGCAACCAAGACTTCATCAAACTTGTAAATATCAGTGGATAGAGTATTATCAGTAGTAGGGCTGTACTTGTTATTCGTTTAAGGACAATATCGTTTAATATAACGTAACTTACCAAAATCATAGCGTTTCAGGTTTAAGTAATCCCTTCTACCTCTAAATGATGACTAGTTTTTACTCTTGCCTCTTTTCTTGTTATTATTGTTATCTCTAGTCTTGGACCTCCTTCTAACTCACAGTCCTTCGCCAATTTTTTTATTGGTTCCAGGATGCTTACCATATCATTTTAGTTCCACTATCTTGGACATAACGGCATGCTTGACTTCATTTAGGGTAATGGTCTTATGTCCATATCCTAAGGTATCTTTTTGGTAAAGAACTTACAAGTATCACAGCTTTAACCTCATCAGGCACTGTACCACTCACATTAGTTAGGTCCTTCCGCAGTTTATGGAACATAGCTGAAGAATCCTCTAATTTTTTCGTCAATCCTAAACATGTAGAACTTTTCCATAAAGTGTATCTTGTTGGCAAGGGACATAGTTTTATAAATGTCTTCTAATTTAGCATAAACAGTAGTGACAGTTGTTTCGAAAGAAACTTTAGCGAAGGCAAAAATATCAAGACAGGGTAAGAGATTACCATGGGCAAGAACTTCATTTGTACCTTCTCTTTGTTATTTAAGCCTTCTGGCTTGCCTTTTGATGGAAGGAGTGCAGACAAGAACCAATGGACATCAAGATGGGTTTGACCTTGACTTTGTAGAGCTCAAAGTTATTCTTCCCGTTGAACTTCTCTATATTATGCTTAGTAGAAGCCATTTCTAGGATCTTTTCACAACCAAGTGCTTTTATACCAATTGTTGGCACTTATCTTTGAAATGATATATGTTAACATGATTTAAATATTTAAGATTTACAACACAAATTCAAAGTAAAACACTAAGAATAAGAAAACCCAATTTTTCTTTGTTTGGACCCCATAAAGATGATCCGACTCCATGCTCCCTACTACTAGAGAAGTCACAAAATATAGTAATCCTGCAGTCTTCCGATTGTCATCCCTTTTTCAATTCAAAGTGATCCAAACAATAAATTAAATGAAAAGATAAATATAAATGAATTCATAACCTAGATTGAGAGAAATTTTAAATCACGAATATGAAGGAACCTGCACTTTCTTCCACATAATATCACTGGAAATTTGATATGCCACTTCCAATCATTCACATTTATAGGAGCCAATGTTCTAACCAAGTACCCATAATATTTCACCAACTATCGTGCATAATCATAAACTAGTCCTAAATATCATCCAATATTGCAATTTGGAGCTTTGACTTACCACCGCAATTTTTAAAGCCCACCGCAATGTACATGTACTTTCTTCATTCTCCTTTTTTTTCCCTTTTGTTTGTTATTTTTTATCTTGTGCAAACCATAAATAAAAAAATAAAATTTATTAAAGTAACCCTTATCGTAGAGCTTAAAAGATAAAGTTGCTCCATGAACTTCAAAATATTCTAGAATAGGCAAAGTTGCTTGTACTGATATTCAAAATTAAAAAGGTAATGAAATAAACCATAACAAATAGCATTATGATTTTCACTTTCAATTTGTGTTTTCTTAGTGTTTCCGCCCCAAACTCGAATGAGTTGGGATGATTCCTTTTTGAGACTAAGAGTCACATGTTTATCATGTGGGGCCATCTTCGATGTTAGGCCTTTAAATGTTAAGACAATGGCATCCCGATCAAAAATGGATAAAAGAGTTAAATCCCTTATGGGATATCAACCATTGAAGATGATTGATGGGGTAAAAGAGGTTCAAGCTCAAGGGACTTCCTAAGAGGCTACAAGACAGGTGGTTTGGAGTCTCGAAACAATTACATGGAGTGCAATTCTAGATACGTGGGCCTCAAGTTTATCTAAAAGGACGTGTGGCATCCATAAGGGATTCCGACAATTTATAAGGATGTGGGGCTTCCAAAAAAAAAAAAAAAAAAAAATTCGCTCGAGCACACATTTTACGGGTATGATTTTACGCGCCAAACAAGCATTGAAGCTAACGTGGAAAGGAAATTCCGGAATAGTAGGATGTAGCAGTTGGTTTATTTTTCTATACATAAGAGACGCTATTGTAGTTGTAAAGTGTCCAGCACCACCATAAAAGCTTCTTCAAGTTTCTTTATAGAACCTTTGTGATTTTTACCTAGAAATAGCATAACTTAGCTTAGCTTCGTGTAGAATACTCTTGTGCTTGTTTTCTTCAAGGCAATATGACATTTTCGATTTAAAGTAAGAACTCCTGTTTTTAATATGTTTTTACAATCGAAGATTTGAAAATTGTGTCTTATGTTCGAGGCTTTGACTGCCAAGGCTTGACTTTGATTGTGTTAGTCCTAACACCAATGTCACTACTTAACAAGTTAGGTGAACTTAGATTTGAGTTATTGCTTAAAGGTTTTGACAGCCAAGGTTTGACCTTGATTGCTTTGTTCCTCATCTAGTAACACAAATATAGTTCGCTCCATCTTTATACTGTCAAACTCCAACTCAATCGAGTTGTTATAAGTCAAAGCTGCCAGACCTAAAAATTTGATTGACTTGGGCTTGTAAGTGAACTACTGAGCTGTTAAGTTTGTTTCAACCCTACTTCCCAGCTTTGAAGTGTATGAGTGAAGGTGTCTGTGGGCTGTACTATGTCACCCTAACTTTCACTTGAGTCGGATACTCCATATCCCTTTTAATTTTCTGTCAATTATTATAAAAAATGCACAACATATTAAAAAGTCTCCTTAATTGGAGCCAAAGAAGAATCGACCTAAGTTGCAAACTGAAGTCGAATTCACCAAAAGCACCTTACCTTTTTCCAAAAAGGTGATTTGTTGAGGTCAAACACGTGAGATCCGGAATTGATTGCATGTCAGTTTGATTTTGTAATTTCGGCGACCACGTACATGCTAAGCGAACAAAAAGAGCGAACACTTAGGAAGTTGAGTGCTATCTTCCTATTTGTGCTTGCAAACTTTTGCCAAAATTTAGAATTAAAATAACTGTCGCCCAAACCATTTTCGAGTTTCAAAATTCTGTAAAATGTATGTGTGTTGTGGATTTGAGTTAGAATTAAAGGTGCTTTGTGACCAAATTGAATGATTAAGTACTCATGGCCATATAAGAGGTCATGGATTCAAGTGCAAATTCTCTACAACATATTTAGCTCTCCCCTTGTATGCGTAAATGTATGAATTATTATTGTAATATATTTTAAATTTAATTTCTGTTCACAAACATTAAATTTAATTAATGTGCTTTCTATTTTATTTTATTTTAAATTGTGGGTAAGGAATTCGGATGGAAAATTCTTAGATACGCCCTTGATGATGCATATATACGCTCCCCTTACGTCTCGTATGAAATTGCATTCTTAAGTTTTTTTTAACATAAGTCTAGTACAATCGTATATTAAAATGAAAAGGCTATTGCCTAGGTAAGAGTGTGAATATGGTATCTTCTCATTTGAGCCTGCAAACTTTTGCCCATGTTTACTTCGCTAACATACTAGTGCGCTTCTGATTAAAAAAAAAAGGAATATATATATATATATACACTCTTATTCTCGGTCACACCGGGCAACCAATAGATATACATATGTTATAATATGCGCGGCATTTCCATTCAAAGCATCATTGATTTCAAATTGTGAAAGGTGATGAGAATTTGAGAATCAATTCGTATGAGGATAAGGTCCAAATATTCTTCAATTATTGTGCATTCGAGATTACCATATATCGCAATCGAGTCCACCAGTAATATTACTCGTATAATTTAAGACAAAGATTCCAAGAAAACTTGATAAATAATTAACCATTGTGTCATCCACAATGTATATTTGTTTTTTTAGTACTGATTTGGGCTTGAAATCTGAGAATAACTTTGTTGGGGGCCAAATGATACCATCTGTCAAGATCATCCATATAATGGCGAACCCTAAATTGAAATAGCAATCATTTACGAGAGGGGATCGGGAAGAACACGGGAATTTACGTGGTTCAATCGAAGCTTATATATACGAAAGGAAGCACAACAATTTTATTAATTCATTAGGGTTCACATGAGACGTCTCAATCTCAACTCTTTCTCAAACCTAACTCAAATCCGAATTGTAACATGCACATCTCCATGTATACATAGAGCCACCATACTAAAATCTTGGTATGTCATGAGTCTCAATAAGATTGGTTCAATCCTATATCTCATAAAAGAAGGCCCAACATAACTAGATTTCAGACATAACACAACAATTTTTCCACTTAGAGTCTAGATAGACTATTCACCATTATCAGACTAAACCACCCGAAAATTTTAAATTTAGATTAACATAAATTTCAGGATTTAACCCAATTAGGTTTTCGCATAATTCTCAGCTAACCAAATCAACGCTACATCTTAGCTTTGTGTTTTATCCCTCGTCGTTGTCCTCTACCTCACCAAGCACGTCCAAAGCTGGGCATTGCCGCATTGCCACCACCGCTAGTGGACCACCACCTGAAACACAAGCGTGTTCGTCACCTCTAACCCTTCCGCTTGTTGTCCTCTACGTCTCTGGGCCATCGGAACCCCATTGCACACTACCACCTAGGGATGTCGACATCACCAGTGCCTGAACACCTGTGCCACTAACGGCCTTCATCTTTTGTGGCCATCCTCGTGCAAACTTGGCTTCACTTTGACCGTGCAACAGCTCACCACTGTGGGCGAGGCACCACTACTAGACTTCGCTCGAACTTCACCGATGACCACCTGCTCATGGCCACAATCTTTCGTGTCTTCTAGCTGCGCTCAGAGCCAACACGCCACCACCAAAAATCTCATCGGCACCCCTCTGTAACTAGCAATGTGGAATCTCGCCATTTGCGTAGCTGAAATGCGTTCCAGGCTCTGTACCGCTGGTTCCCCCATGAACGTTGGAACGGCTTCACCGACATTGATTTACGCTGAGCCCACTAGATCTGGCACTGAGGTATACCGATCTAGTTTCTCGCTCCTCCACTCGAACCAAATCTCCACCACTAATGCTCAGCCATCGCCTCCTCCATCGAGGCACAACCTGTTACTCCAACTGGGCCCTACCGTAGTTTACACCTTTGATTTACCGATCGAACTCATGATCTACCCGAATCAACCACTACCGCACCCTTTACCATTGAGATTGGGTCCGAACCACGGACCAGATTTCTCTCCACTGACGCTAGCCACCGGTTTTTATCTCCCACTGGATATTAAACCTTCAATTGACATTCAACCTACCATCTATTGAGATCACCCACATGATACGAAACCATAAATCAAAGTACCAATCATAAACCAGAGGGGGATAGGACATAACACCGAAATTTACATGGTTCAGTCGAAGCCTACATCCACTTCGGGGAGCACTATAGTTTTATTTTCATTAGAGATGTCTCGACTGTCAACTCTTTCTCAAACCTTACTCAATCTTTAATGGGAACATACGCATCCCCATGTATAAATGGCCACTACACTAAAAGCCTAGTGTGTCATGGGCCTTAATAGCATCGACCCACTCCTATATCACATGAAGAAGGCCCAATACAAATAGACTTCACACGTAACCTAACAAATTTTTTGATGTTTTCACAGTTTTTTTGCTTGAAGAAAGCCCATTTATATTCAAAATTTAACCTCATGTTCACTGTGGCATGCTTCAAGGGCATTGAGAACCATTTACTTGGAACTTCAAAGATATAACCATTTACTATGTAGAATGAAGTATGTATTAACCAACTAACTAAAGTTTAAACTCCACTTTGAACACGTATCTGCCTTTCTTTGTTACTTTGAATACATTGTCATGATTCTAGAAACATGGCTTATGAAATTAGGTACTAATAATTCATCGGCTTGTAATAATCTATTATAAGTCCTTAGATATAGCTTAATTAGCTTGTGTAAGTCAAGGTTAGTCAAGTTAGATTGTCAAGGTCAAGATTGGCGGCTCAAGGGGGTTAAGTCAATTAGTATGGCTGTCCAAGTGCAATGTACTTGCATTTGATGGGCTTAGTATAAACAGAATATTTGATCATGTAATTACATTTATTGAATGATAATTTATATCTTTTCTCCCTCTCAACTCTAATTCTCTCTACTTATCTTCTCTATTTTCTCCATTACTCATCTATTTCGCATATTTCTCATCTCATACACTCTTTTCCCGAGGTTATGATTCAAGTTTGATCTTGAATCATAACAATTAACATCAGAGCTTATGATTTTGCTTCTGATTAAGTTGAATTGAGTTCAATTTGATTGCATAAGCATTATATCAAGCTTATTTGATATCAAGCTCTTGATCAGATATATTTGATTAAAATATCGTGCTAAAGTATCCAGATTCTTGAGATCGTGTTGTATTAATATCAAGTTCTATTGTTCAGGTTGCATTTGATCAAGATTTCAGTTCAAAAGTGTCATGATTCGGCAAGGTGGGGCACATGGAATTAACTACTAATAAGTGAAGATTGTAATCAGGGTTGTAAAAGTTTGTGTTAAGTTTGAGATTAAATCTTGAACTCAACTTAAGAAATTAAGAGAATTAGGGATGAGAAAGAAGGGAAAAGAGATGAGATTATAGATAATTTAAGATGAGATAAGGGAGTTCAATCCCAAGGATTAAAGTATATTTCATTGGATGCCTTAATGCAATTGATCAGCCGGTTATTTAAAGTGCTAGAAATGACAAAGCATAACTAAATCGCCCTTCTCGCCAATACTGCAGCAACTAACTATCGAAACAAACTTTGGCGCCTAAAAACAACTTGCCCGCCAATAATTTGAGTTACAATGATTTAAAAAACATAACAATCCCCTCCCCTTACAATTTTCTTGTCCTCAAGAAATAAAAGAAGGAAATTGACTTAACAAAAAACGTTTATCTTCCCATGTGGTGAAAGCTTGGTCCAAGTTGCTCCAATTTACTCTGATTTGCTGCCTGTTCTTGTCATTGGAGCTGGTGTGCATAGCTTCGACCACTGCTACAGGCTGTAAGATCAACGAGCCACTCTGTCCAACTACTGGAGGTGCTGCAGAAGCCTTTTAATCCCTTTTAACCTGTTTCTTAAGAAGTGACACATGAAAAACAGGGTATATATATGAGTCGGAAGGAAGCTCTAACTTGTAAGCCACCTTGCCAATCCTTTCTAAGATTTTGTAAGGACCAAAGAATCGTGCGCAAAGCTTGACATTCTTCCTTACAGCTACTGTCAATTGTCTATAGGGTTGAAGTTTCAAATATACCATATTACCAACATCAAAATTTCTGTCCACCCTGTTGCGGTCTGTGTACCATTTCATCCGGACTTGAGCTTGAGTGAGATTCTACCTTACGAGCTGCATCAGATGTTTCCTTTGTTGTAGCAGTTCGTTTACTCCATACGCTTGTGCTTCTCCACTTTGCAACAGTAGTGGGTTGGGTGGATCATACCCAAATAGTGCCTTGAAAGGTGTTGTCCCTAAGGAAGCATGAAAATGTGTATTATACCAATATTCCGCCAATGATAGCCATCTACTCCACACCTTAGGATGGCTAAAGACCATGCTTCTAAGGTATTGTTCGATGCATTGGTTGACCCTTTCAGTTTGACCATCGGTTTGAGGATGGTATGATGAACTAAGGGCCAAGGTGGTGCCCAGAAGACCAAACAATTCCTTCCAAAATCGACTTGTAAATAGCTTGTCCCTATCAGATGTTATGGAAAGAGGCAACCCATGGAGCTTGTAGATGTTATCAAGGAAAACACGAGCTAATTTTTCTGCAGTAACGGGTCGAGTTAAAGCTATAAAGTGACCAAATTTTGTGAACCGATCAACTACCACCCATATCTCCTCCCACCCGTCAGATTTTGGCAAACCTTCAATGATGTCCATGCTTATGTGTTGCCATATACTATCTAGAATAGGTAGGGGTTGGAGAAGACCTTGATATCGATGATCCCCAAGCTTGGTTTGTTGACAGTTCTCACAGCTTTGCACAAATTCTGTTATTTCCTTTTTCATGCCGGGCCAATTGAAGGAGATCTTCAGCCTTTGATACGTGCCTTCAATGCCTGAATGACCACCCCAAGAGGAGTCATGAGCAGCACTGATCACCTGTTGTCTCAACCTAGTAGCGTTGTCGATGTACAGCTTTCCCTTGATCCTAATAATGCCTCGGATAACAGACAGTTCTGCACCAACACCCAGATTTGATGCCTAGCTAATACTACCAGCGGCTATGCATTCTTGGGCAAACGAGTCATTCTCATAGGACTGATATACTTCTTCCATCCAAGCAGGAGAAGTCACGAAAATTGCCCCAAGAGAACCCTGCTCAAGGTCTTCAAACCTGCGTGACAGAGCATCTGCGGCTGTGTTTTCTTTGCCTTTTTTGTACTCGATATAATAATCTAGCCCAAGCATCTTCATCGACCCTTTTCTCTGTAATCTTGTGACAATCTTCTGCTCTAACAAGTGTTTGACGCTCTGGTGATCAGTCTTGATAATGAAGTGATGCCCTTCCAAGTAATGCCTTCATTTTTCTACCGCGAGAAGAATAGCAAGATATTCTTTTTCATATGTGGAGAGAGCTTGGTGTTTTGCACTCAAAGCTTGGCTAAGATAAGCTATGGGTCTTCCTCTTTGTGACAGCACAGCCCCAACACCATTTCCACACGCATCTGTTTCCAACACAAAGCTTGAAGAGAAGTCGGCCATTGCCAACACAGGAGCTCTACTCATTGCTGATTTGAGAGCTGTGAAGGCCTTTTGTGCTTCTTCTAACCATCTGAAGGCCTCCTTCTTTAATAAATTAGTAAGTGGCTTGGCTATAGCTCCATAACTTGCTACGAACTTGCGGTAATACCCTGTTAATCCCAAAAAACCTCTCAATTGCTTCAATGTGACCGGGACAGGCCAATTCTCCATGGCTGAAACTTTTGAAGGATCGGTGTCAACTCCTTCACAAGAGATTATGTGACCAAGATACTCCAAGTGTGTTTGAGCAAAAGGACATTTGGCCAATTTAGCATACAACTTATGCTCATGCATGACCGCAAAGACTGCTCTTAAGTGCTTCAAATGCTCTTCAAAAGTTAGGCTGTAAATTAAGATGTCGTCAAAGAAAACCAATACAAATTTCCTAAGAAATTGCTTGAAGACATAATTCATAAGAGCTTGGAATGTAGCTGGTGCATTGGTCAAGCCAAAAGGCATGACTACAAACTCAAAGTGACCATGGTGAGTCCAGAAAGCTGTCTTGTGCACATCCTGTTCTTCCACTCTGATTTGATGGTACCCTTGCTGTAAATCCAGCTTGGAAAAGACATGGGCTCCATACAATTCATCCAACAAATCATCTATAACGGGTATAGGAAACTTGTCCTTAATCGTCATAGCATTGAGTTGTCTATAATCAACACACATACGAGCCGAGCCATCTTTCTTTTTGACAAGAATGACCGGGGAAGCAAAGGGGCTGTGGCTTGGCTGTACGAAGCTTGTCTTGATTAAATCATCCACTTGTTTTTCAATCTCTGTCTTCTGAGCATGGGGGTAACGATAAGGTCTCAACCTTACTGGTTCTGCATCACTCTTGAGGGGTATAATATGATCTAAGTTCCTCTTTGGCGGTAAGGATTGAGGAACTTCGAATAAATCTTCAAATTCAATCACCAAGGATTGCATTTTTGGTTCGGTAATGTTAATTAATTCAGTAGGGGCTATAGCAAAAAGCTGGCCTACCCATTAGAATGAGCATTTCTTCACCCCTTTCTTCAACTTACTTCCTTTTATGATCTGTAGGTGGCCTTGTTCAGCTATGCCTTGCAAGGTCACCTTAATGCCTTGTATCTCAAAAGATACCGCGAGATTAGCAAAATCAAACAACACCGGGCTATAAGTTCTCATCCAATCGACCCCGAGCACCATATCACACCCTCCCAAGGGAAGGATTCGAAATTCATAACCAAATTTCCTGTTCTGCATTACCCAACTGAACCCCCTGCACTTGTTTTGAGTGATGACAGACTTGCCATCAGCTACGGTCACAGCGAGGGGATGGGTTTTAATCACCTCATGACCCACCTTCTTAACCACTTTAGGATCAACAAAACTATGAGTGCAACCACTATCAATAAGGATGATAGTAGACTTTTTACCTGCCATTCCCCTAATCTTGACCGTGCTGTGAGCACCATTTCCTGTCAATGCCTTCATGGATATTTCCACTGCTGCTTCATCTATGCTATCATCGATATTCAGATCAGATTCAGTCCCTTCAACATCAGTTTCTTCACCATCAGACTCCTCTCCAGCACTAACCCCTTTAGTAGACATGAGGAATTTGGGATTACACCTGTGGCCAAACTGATAAGGTTGATTACAACGATAGCACAACTTCTGCTGCTGCTTATCATCAGATCGTTTGGACTGGAATCTGGCAGAACTTTGCTGTGGCTTAGAGCTGCTGCTGCGAGGTTTGGTGGCCTCATTTGGGGACAAAATTATGGATTCATAAAGCTTGGCTTTAGCATAAGCCATAGACAATGTTGTAGGATCAACAGCTTTAACCAAGTTTTTTACTCTTGGTTTCAATCCACTTATAAAAGCTGAAACATAATAAGATTCTGATGATTGAATTTCAGTTATAATGCTGGCCCATAGGTTCTCAAATTGGTCATGTAATCTTTCACAGTTGTCTCTTGTTTCAACTTATTAAATTTATCCACAATATCGCTATCATCCTTCTCACTAAACCGGTCACATAACTCTTTTGCAAATTCATTCCATGTGAGGTAAGGATTACTCTTCATCAAACTATAAAACCACACCTCATGATCCCCAAGAAGGTATACAACCGCGATTTGAACCTTTTCAGCGTCATCTGTATGGTAGAAATGGAAGTAGCGTTCACACCTCCTTAGCCATGAGTTTGGTTGCTTTCCATCGAATGCATCAATTTGCACTCGAGGCTGTCTGTGGCTACTGCTTCTGCTGTTAACTACCTCTTCGCTGCCAGTGCGTGGTTGTTGCCAATCAGGAGGTCTATTGAGGTGATCCATATTCCGCTCCCTCGGCTTGTGTGTTTCACCAATTTTAGAGATTCGAGCACCAGGCCTAGCCTGGGAAGGACGAGAATGCATATCTTCATTGTGATCATGTCTCTCTGTTACCTCAATCTCCTGGTCTCGATCGGAAACACTCCAATCATCACTGGAATTAACCTCAGGAACAGGCATAGCATGCCTCACTCCATCTTGAGATCTGATTGGGAAATTTGTTTGTAAGACGCTTGCTGGCAGCAATGGATCTGGATTGGGCCTCCGAACTTGGTCTCTGATCTCAGTAAATTTTTCCTCCAACAATTGCCTTTGTTGATCGAACCGTAGATTAAACCTCTCCTCCAATTCTTGTGATTGCCGTGAGATTCGATCAGCAATTTTTGCTTCAACCTGTTGAACTCATTGATCAACCCTCAGCTTAATCTATTGAGGTAAAGATTCAGTGACAATTTCCTTGAATTGAGCAAGTAGTGATTCAAATTTATTGTCCATTAGAGCATTTGTCACCAAGTCTTGTCCAGCTGCATCGCTACTGCCAACACCAACAGCATCGGATGATCTAGCAGCTGCTCGCGCTGCTGTTGATCTGGTTGTGATACCACCGATCAAGGGATTGTCGTTTGTATCCATTATCTTACAAATTGAACGAGGCTCTGATACCAATTGTTAAGTTCGAGATTAAATCTTGAACTCAACTTAAGAAATTAAGAGAATTAGGGATGAGAAAGAAGGGAAAGAGATGAGATTATAGAGAATTTAAGATGAGATAAGGGAGTTCAATCCCAAGGATTAAAGTATATTTCATTGGATGCCCCAATACAATTGATCAGCCGGTTATTTAAAGAGCAAGAAATGACAAAGCATAACTAAATCCCCCTTCCCGCCAATACTGCAGCAACTAACTACCGAAACAAACTTTGGCACCTAAAAACAACTTGCCCGCCAATAATTTGAGTTACAATGATTTAAAAAACATAACAGTTTGTGAAAGAGCAGTTTAAGTCTTTAGAATAGCCTAATAAGTCATTAGCCATTAATCAATAGGTGAAAGAGAGGGACTAGGTTATTAGTTAATTCGAGGTAGTTCTTGTATTGTCTAGGTGCATTGCATAGTTTAATATTTTCTTATTGTTCTTACTTGAGCTTCATTGTATAAATAGGTGATTTCATCACTTGTAAGATGCATTGAATGATAATGAATTGATTTCTCTCTATTTCTCATATGTATTCTCTAATTCTCATCTTGAATCTCTAATTCTCTTCTCATCTCTACACTAATTCTTCACCTATCCTATGTTATGATCTAAGAGTAATCTTGAATCATAACAATTGATATAAGAGCCATCATTTGATTAATCTTCAAATCAAGTTAATTGATATCAAGTTCTTCATCAAGTTGCATTGATCGAGAAGTTGTGCTTGAATTGTGCTAACTTCAAGTTCTGATTTCAGCAGGTTCTGATTTTTCAGTTAATGCTGTGTTAACACAGATCCTACTATTCCAGTTGAGTTTGATCAAAGATTCAGTTAATATGTTGCTATAATTGTGTTCTATAGCTGAATTCTTATGATATTGTGCTGTTAAGACATCAATCAAGCTAGAATTGCACTAGAACTCAGCTGATTCCATAGGTTCAGTTCATTGAAGTTTTGGATAAAGGTGTTGTTCTTAATTTGATCTAACTGGAATTTACATGCATGCAATTCTATTAAGCCTAGGAGGTTGCATCTGATTGAGCTAAAGTGTTGAGCAAAAGATCATATTGAATTGATCAGATTTGTTCGATTTATCTGCAGTAACCTTGAATTAACCTCGATTTTGTGTTCCTTTGCACACAAATTCAGTAAACTTGCTGGATTCACATTATTAAACTCTAATACTTCAATTAAGTTGGAGTTATACTCGATTTAGCTGGAATTACATGCAAGCAAGGCTATGCGATTAGTGCTTGTTTCAAAACTGAGCTAAAGTTGCACTTTATTAGATTCACTTTCTGTTCAAGCTGGGGTTTTCCCTACGACTCTCAGCTTCAATAGAGTAGTGGTACTGATTCGTGGTCGCCAGTGTGCGATTCTCATCTTCAGTAGAGCAGTGGTACTGATTCTTGGCTGCGAGTGTGCGATTTTCATCTTCAGTGAGCAGTGGTACTGATTCTTGGCTGTGAGTGTGCGATTCTCATCTTCAGTGAGCAGTGGTACTGATTCTTTGGTTGCGAAGTGTGCTGAAGCCCTGACTTAAGAATCTCAACTTTTAACTGAGTAGAATTGTGAACATTGGCTAAATTGTCAGCATACAAGGAAGGCAGGAATGGATTCAGGTACTGTTGCAAAATCATTTCAGGAAATTAAAGATATAAACAAGATCGGCTTTGTCCAAAGAAACGTCTCCAATGATGCTACACTTTTGGTAAAAGTTTGGAATGTCCTATATCCTATTACGGAAGATGTCCTGCGACAAGTCTTTTATCCCTATTGTTTTATTGAAGGAATTGTCATTATTTCAATTTCAACCTTAGAGTTTTTAGCTCTTGTGACTTATTCCTTAAGAAGTAAAGCTACATCTGCATTAATTCAACGACAAGGAAGAAACATTTATGACTATTGTTGTGTGATGGATATCCAATTTCTCATTCCTTAGGAGGAAATTTAAGAAACAAAAGGAAATCATTCTCCAAATGAGCCATTAAAAATGGCAGAGGGATCGAATTTGGAAATGGTGTTGCAACAATACAATCATAAACAAATGAAAGAGTTGGATGAAGATGCAGCAAGTGGAGTTAGTGTTAGTTCGAATCTAAAAGTGGCAGCAGAGAATGAGGATGGAGAGGTAGCTGGTCAACTTGAGCAGGACGAGCTTGAGATTAAGCAAGATCAGCACAAGGTGGTGAACAAGCCATTAAGAATGCAAGATCAACATCATAAGAAGAAGGACTGTGTGCCAATTGAGGATGTAATGGAGTAACTTACTGTTGGAATGTCAAACAGTACAGGTTCAACTTCGGTGCCTGAAATGATGCAAATTGATGTAAATGGGAATGTACTTGGAGCAACTCGACCATGAAATGATGCGTTATTGCCTAAATTCAATGCCTTACAGCCTGAGGTGCAAAATGTTGAACCACCAAAAGTTACTCCAACAGCACCACATGTGCAAATCGAGTTCTTCAGCATCAGAAGTTTGAGATTTAAGTTCAAAATGCCTCAAAAAATTGAGATCAAGGCAATATTTCACCTTAACCATAAGAAGTGCTTATCAAGCAAGTGGTTGAGAGCACTGATCAAGCCAATCTTGGTCTACAATGAAAGACCTCCAGATTTTCTACTTCTCAAAGAAAATAAGGTGTTTCTTGACAAGTATAACATGCTCAAGGATTTAAAATTAGGGCATCCTAGGTTGGTGTTGTGGTTAATTGATAGACTTCGAGCATCTTCTTGGATCAAAAGGATGTTAAAGAAGGCAAGGAGAATGAAGAATTTTATCAAGAATGATACAAGTTCAGCATAAAATCAGGGCAAAGCTGCTGCAGTGCGACCAAATTCAGTGAAATATTAGAGTGTTATTAACGTAGTTTAGTCTGTTCAGCTTGAGAAATTGCAAGACCTGATCCAAATGCAGGCACAATTGATTGGAGTTGATGTTTATGTATCTGAGAACCCCAACAACAGCCCCCCTAATCAAAGGAATTTGGAGCTAACTTTTAAGTGCAGAAGAGAAAATTTCAACAGTGAAGAAGCATTGTTAGACAAATTAGTTGAGTATCCTCATTATTCGAGCAAAAAGGGGGAAAGAACAGAGGACAAAACCAATTCTCAAGTGAGAAAAATCAAAATAGCTATGAGGAGGAGTAATTTTATTAGCCATAGGACCAATTCAGCAAGAAATCAGATTGTGCTTCCAACTGTACAATCAATATCAGCAAGGAATTTAGACTTTCAGCTAAGTAATAGGATTGATCGAGTTGAGAATTTGTGATATACTCCAAGGGTGTATCCTAATGTGAGAACCCCTAAAGTTGTGCTACATGGGGAGGATCAAGCTTTTCTAAATTCAGTCTTTCAGTGGCAACAATAGCTTAAGCTTAGATGTAATGAACTAGTAGCTAGACTATGGGAAGTATACAAGCGGTTTGGAAAGTACAACAAAGCTGATTCTTCACCATTGCAGCAACAAGATGTGGGAACATGTCGTCTTGGATTTAGAAGTAGCAATGTTGAATAAGTTGTGAACGCTATTGGCTTGGACAATGTTTTAGTGCATCATTAGGCTTGGGAAGTGCAAGGAGTTCAAAGGACTTGGTGGGAAAATTCAAAGAAATGTGGTACTTTTACATATGCAAATTCAACAGCAAATATGAGTGCAATGGCAGTATTTGACTTGGGGGAATTGAGCACTTTTAAGAAGATAACATCGAGACAGCTTGGAAGAAGGTTAATTTAGTTCCATAAATATGCACCTTGGGGTATAAGTGAAGTTAATTGCCTTGACAGTTCAGGTGAAGCAATAGATGCGGCACTGGAGGACCCTGAAGGGACGATGGAATGTGCAAGTTTGATTTAAGGGAGCCTTGGAAACCTTAGATCGGCCGGAAATCTGTCCTAATGCAAGGGAAGAGTTCAGTTTGGCTAGATTAACACCAACATAAAGCTCTGGCTCAGTGAAGGAAGCCTTGAGCTATACAAATTCAGATTGAGAACTAAGGTTCATTGGATGCAGGTGCAGTACTATTGGTCTTCTATGTGCTTCTACTACAAGTTGGTGATGTTGGGCTGCATTAGTTGCAACAACAATTTAATCAGAGTGGTTAATGGTTGCACTAAAGCTTGGCGAATTTTGTATGATAGTGGTAGACCTCCTGACGCTTACTCCGCAAGTCAGATACAAGCATTTGAGCAGAAGCTCAAGAAATTTAATTACGGCATTATACAACACTAACTAGTACCTTGGCTACGCTCTTGGGTTACAATAGGGCTTCATGTGACAATGCTCTACTTAGATTCTAGAGGATAAGAATCTTTTAAATGGGAAAGTATTGTCATGATTCGAGAAGTTGGGGTACATGGAATTGATTACTAATAAATGAAGATTGAAATCAAGGCTGTAAAAGGTTGTAAAAGAGTAGTTTAAGTCTTTGAATAGCCTAATAAGTCATTAGCCCTTAATCAATAGGTTAAAGAGAGGGAGTCGATTATTTGTTAATTGGAGGTAGTTCTTGTATTGTCTAGGTGCATTGCAAAGTTAGATATTTCCTACTTGATCTTACTTGAGCTTGATTGTATGAATAGGTGAGTTCATCACTTGTAAGAGGCATTGAATGATAATGAATATGTTTCTCACCATTTCTCATCTATATTCTCTAATTTTCATCTTGAATCTCTAGTTCTCTTCTCATCTCTACTCTAATTCTTCACCTATCCTATGTTATCATCTAAGAGTAATCTTGAATCATAACAAAAAGTTTTTTGTTATTGTGTGTTGTATTTGATTCTTGTGATCTTGTGATCCTGAATTATCCGATCAAGCTTGAATTGGATTCAATTCGGCTGATCACATATTGAACCTACTGAATTAATCTCGAATTAAGCTACACTCTTTAGATCTTGTGAGCTGAATTCATTGATCTTTTTCCCTTGTGATCTAGTACCAAGGCTCAATGATCTAGTTGAGCTACATAAAATTGAGATAGAAATGGATGTGAAAGATGTGGCATAATCTCTTCAGAATATTAAAAATATAAACGCTGAGATGATGCAGAGGATTCGAGAAATTTTGGAGCGACATCTTCAGAAGATATTACAAACTCTTCAAGAGATAATGATCACAAGTTAAGCGTTGCAGCAACCTATTAAGCAAAGCAGTGTTCTGTCACCAAATGTGGTGGCAATGAAATTTAAGCCTATGATTGAAGTAAGGAATAGGAGGTCACTAAGATGGAAGCAATTAACTTCGAAAAATCTTTTGCTCAAGGTGCATCTGAGTAACAAGAAGTATGTTACTAGCAAGAGATTTAGGAGAAGATCGAATGTGAGGCAGCTCAAGAGAGTGATTGGACCTATAAGTATGCAATAACAACAACATAAGTTGAAGGAGAATACACCTCCTCGAGCTAGTGTGACAATTTTACAACTTCAGCAAGTTGAACCGAAGCAAAGGAACACTTCAGCACCAAAATGGAATTCTGATCAGCGGCCAACCTTGCATACAAATGTGATTGATCTGGAAGGTCAAATAAAGAACACTCATGTGACTATTAAAGTGAAAACTCATGCAAGTTTGAGACCTCGTAATCCAGGGAAAGTGGAGCAAAACATAGCTGGTAGAGCTATAAACAGTTGAAGTTTGGAAGTAGCGGATGCAAATCAGGGTAGTAATATTGCATGAGGCTTTGAGACTCAGAATGAGCTCGGTTGGGCTAAAATTCAGAAACTCTATATGCATTTATAGTGGAAATAAAAGTTCTAAGCTTCAGAATGTTGCATTTGAAGCAGGTCTTAAAGTCTAACATTGAGATCTAGTTGGCAATTAGACTTAGTCACAGGAAATGCTATGCAAGCAGGAGATTAAGAGCATTGATGAAGCCAATCTTGGTCTATAAGGAGATACCTCCAGATTTTCTACTTCTCAAGTCAAATAAAGTGATTTTGGACAAGTTTTATATGCTCAATGATACAAACTTGAGGCACCCTAAGAAGGTGATATGGTTAATAGATAGACTTGGAGCTTGTTCATGGACCAAAAGGCCAATCAAGGGGGGTAAGGAAGAGATTGAATTCAATCAGAAAAGACACAAAGTCATGAAGAAATCAGTGTGATTTCCCTACAGTCCACTCAAATTCCACTAATCAACATTCTGTTACTTATTCGATTGGAGCAGCAAATTCATTTCAGCTGGGGAATTGGCAAAGTTTGATCAAAGTGCGAGTTCAATGGAGTGGTGCTGATGTTTGTTCATCTAAGCACACTAACAGTAGGCCACATGACCTAAGGGACAAGGAGCAAGCTGTTGAGCACAACAGAGAAAAAGTCAGAAGCGAAGATGTGTAGATAGATAAACTTGCTAAACAACCTCACTTTTGGAGCTAAGGGAGTGGAATAATCCAGTCCAAAAGTAGCTCCAAGGTGAAGTAAAAGTAGTGGAAGTTCCAAAGGATTAGAGATCAGAACAATTAAGGTAAAATCTTTGGAATTCTTGATGAGGCCATGCTGATTCAGTTGGTTTCTCACATTGAATTAACAAGAGGGTTGGGTCAAGAGTTAGATGCTTTTGTCGGTCAAGCTAAAAGTAATAAGGGCCTCTTCCTAGAACACGAGCCAATGTAAGGCCACCGGAATCCTTGGAACCTATATCTCAACTGCAAGAAGATGTTCAATGCAAAGCAACAAGTTTTCCTTGGAAGCAATCAGCTAATTTTGGAAAGGATTGTGATGGGCATTGTCACTTAAGTGTAGCTCAAGATTGCATACAAGTTGAGGGAATTGATCAGCCCGATTGTAATCACCAAAATGCTGCTGTTGAGAAATTTAGGGTGAGATCAAGATCATTCCCAGCTAATACAATTGTGAAGTTCAGCGAGAAAATCAAGAACATATCATTCCTTGATTCAGAAGTATTCTGAGTTGTTTTGATGTTTCACAGATTTCAAGGGCTGTTGTGTTTCGAATTCAAACTTGTACTTAACGATAAGGAAGCAAAAATGGTTCTCTTGAGAAGAGAAAGTGTACTTAACGAACTTGGAGTACAACATCACTTAAATCAACTTAGCTGCAGAGGATCATTTGAATGTTGGAAGCTAAGGGGGAATTACGCTAGAACTGCAGACATTGTAATTGATCTGAATTTCGGGTGTTGCAAGCTGAGTAAAGTTAGTTTGGCTTCCTTGAGAGTTCAACACAAGAATGATTCACGCTAAATTCTGACAATGGCATCTAAAGACTTATCCTATTAGGGTAAAAATTAGCAATTTCAGGCCACTAATCCAATTACTCAAGAGAAATTGTTGTTGTTTGTTCAGAAAGAGTGATTTAAAGAGTTTGCTAAGGGGCAAAAGGAGGTTGCGGCTGGGAAATGTGATCAAAGCTTGAAACAAGAAGATGTGAATTGTTATTTTGCTGGTAGTATGAAGCAAAAGGCTGGGATAGAACCGATTTAGGAAGCTTGTGAAGTTGATCAATCTACTATCAATTCAAACATTGCTGCAGCAATTTGGGAAGCTTTCAAGTGTATTCATGTTATGATCATGGGACTTCATGTTGCCATCAAGCAAGCTAGAGATATCTTTCTGAAACCTTGGAAATGGGAAGATATTTGCAAATTGTTTACTTATATTACCACAAATGGAAGGCAGCAAGATACTTGGTTGTGCGGACTTCTCCAAGTTGCATCATCAACAGTAGTGCTCATGCAGCTCAGCTCCATTGTACATAACTCAGATGTACATATTGTAACGATAAGTGCAATCTAGAGCAACAACTCTCTTCCGGCTACAATTTTCATTTTAGCAGGGCTCGTCAAGCACCTTCCAGACTTAAAGAGATTCTTAGGACAAGAAACTCAGGGGTGGGAGGGGGGTATTGTCATGATTCTAGAGATGGGGCTTATGAAATTAAGTCCTAATAATCCATGAGCTTGTAATAATCTAGTATAAGCTCTTAGATATACCTTAATTAGCCTGTATAAATCAAGGTTAGTCAAGTTAGATTATTAAGGTCAAGATTGGTGGCTCAAGGGAGGTTAAAACAGTTAGTATGGCAATCCAAGTGCAATGCATTTGCATTTGATAGGCTTTGTATAAATAGAATATCTGATCATGTAATTGCGTTCATTGAATGACAATTGATATCTTTTCGCTCTCTCAACTCTAATTCTCTCTACTTCTCTTGTCTATTTTCTCTTTACTCATCTATTTCGCTTCTTTCTCACCTCATACTCTCTTTTCCCTAGGTTATGATTCAAGTTGGATCTTGAATAACAACATGCATATTTGGCTTTGGATGACCAATTTTCATGACCAACAATATTCCTTTGGGTACATCAACCCCTTTTACCATGCCGAATGTATGGAAAATTTTGAGTAAATATGCAGGAGACACAAGAGTTAGTTTAGATCAATGTTAGTTGATCTAGATAATCAAATCACCATAAGACACCAATTTGTCATCCAAGTGGGGCAAAAATGGACAAGTAAGCAGCTAATTTAAATAAGTGGTTTAACATTGATAGTCGATCATCAATGTCAAATTTTGAAAGATTCAATGACCAACATTTCAACTAAATCTCGTTTAGCCACTTAAATGGACAAGATTATCATTGAGCTCAAGACTTACAAACTTTCATCACTCATCTATAAACAAAAGTCAAACTGGGTTATTCATTTGAAAGTGATAAAGTTCATTATCCAAATAGAAAATAAAAGAATAAATCAATGAACTTCTAGTGAAATTTTTAATTGTTTCATTTGTGTTAACTTCAAAATCATAAAATTGTTCACCACTAGAGCATTTAAAATCTACGAGGACAAATTTGGGGATACATAAAATTTTCAATTTGAGAAGTTATGATTATGTTATGATTCAAGATAAATCTTGAATCAGAACCTAAGATAGAAGTAGAATTTGAGATGGGACGTAGAAGAAGGAGATGAAAAATAGAGAGAATTAGGGTTGAGAGAAAAAGATCAATATATTTCTATTTATAAGTCTCAATACAAGGAATCTTCTTTTATTTATACTAAAGAACTTAAAAAAGAAAAAGATGTAACAAGAACAAGCTAAAAGCTTAGCTACGGCCAACAACAAGAACAAGAGCACTTCCAAACTAACATAGCCTCCCTTCCCACCAAAACCAATTACAAAACGTTTAGCCAATTACAACCTCTAATCATCAATTCACACTATAACAAGCTTAGATCACAACAATACCCTCCCCTTTAAGACATTCTTGCCTCCAGAATGGAATAGAGGAAATTGTCCTTTGATGAAGTTGGGATCTTCCCAAGTAGCATGCTTGATGTCCAATTTAGCCCACTGAATAAGTACCTCAGTCCTGTCCAGACCTTCCTACTTGACCTGTTTGGAACTCAAGACTGACACTGGCTCCTACAAAATCATTCCATTGCTACCTGCTGCTAGAGGTGCTGTAAAACTAGACATATGTTTCTTCATGAGTGGGACATGGAACACCAGATGCACAGAGGAGTCAGGAGGTAAATACAACTTGTAAGCAACAGCTCCAATCCCTTCAAAGCTTGCCATTTTTACGTACTGCAATAGGAGATTGCCTATATGGTTGCAATTTCAAGTAAAAGTGGTCACCAACAGCAAACGATTTAGTAATTTTGCTTCTGTCAGCAAAAAATTTCATTCGAGATTGAGCAAGTTGCAAGTTGTCCTTGGGGGCTACTGCATAAGTTGCCTCCTTTGTTCTATCCATTCACTAACTTTAGCCACTGCAGATACCATTCTCTATAGTCCCATTGAAGAAGGTGGATCATAGACATACAATGCCTTGAAAGGTTTTGTCTTAAGAGCTAAGTGAGCATGGGCATTATACAAATACTCAGCCAAAGACAGCCAGCTGTGCCATTACTTAGGATGGGTCAAGGTCATGCCCCTCAAGTACTGCTCCACATATTGATTAACCCTCTCAGTCTGACCATCCATTTGTGGAAGATAAGAAGAGCTCAAGGTAAGAGTGGAACCAAGCAACCTGCTACAAACCGTGAACCCGAGGCTAGAATTCAAATTGACAATTGGCTAGAAAATCGGATATGGGGTTTAAAATTCTGTCTCTGCAAATTTGTTAGCTGTTGTTGCTGTTGTTGCTGTTGTTCTGCACCTGAGCTGCTGCATTGCGTTGTTGCTACTGCGTGTTGCTTGCCTTACTACTAATAAGTACTGTTGTTAGCTACTATAAACATAATAACATTAGTTAGTAAGCTACTGCTGCTGGGTACCGATCTGCTGCTGCGTTACTTCTGTTGCTGCTAGTGTTGTGCTGCTGGTATGATGCTGCTGCTGTTTTGTTTTGTACCACGCTGCTGCTGCTGTTGAGCTGCTGATATTTGGTGACCCCCCTGCTGGTGTAGTCTGTTAGTTGTGGTATTTGGCGCCAAAGGCTTATAGGTTAGTTAGATGATATTTTCATAAGCTTTAGATATTTTAGTTAGTTTGTTAGGAGCTTATACCTTGATTCAATGTACTTGAAATGTTATAAGTAGTAGTTGATGTAATAATCTGATCATTCAAGAATTATCAAATACAAGTCTCAATTTGAGATTAAACTTCTCTCTCATCTCATTCTCTCTACTTCTCATCTAATTTCCCTTCTTTCTCTCATCTAATTCTAAAACTCTTCTTTCTCATCTAAACTCTATATTCTTTCTCATCCCAAACTCTCAATTCTATCCAATTTATATTAGTTTACGTTCGAGGTTCGAGCCCGAGCGTAACAATTGGTATCAGAGACTCGATCCGATCGAGTGCGTAATCAAAAAAAAAAATAATTATATTTCAGAAATCAAATTAGTATTGCTCAGATTGTGCAGATTTCAAACAATCAGATTGTGCTGATCAAAGTATAGATTTTGAGTTCAATTCAGATTTTGTCAGCGAGGCGATTTCTGACATCTGACACGGAGGCGATATCTGACAAGGGGCGATTTCTGACAAGCGAACTCAGGTGTTGAAATCCGATATTGTTCTTGAAGATTGTTGTGTTCCGTGTGTTTAAATCATCACTATATATAGTAATTGAACTTATTTCAGATTCTCAGTCCGAATTAATCAAGAAAACATCGTTGTCAGAATTCGTTCTAAAGTTAGGGTTTGTCGAATTCATTGTGCGCGAAATTCTACAAGCTAGGGTTTGGAATCATTGACGATCGTGGAATTAATAGCAAGGGATTGTCGTGCGATCGAAGGAGTACAACTTCATAAAACAATCTCTTGTTGGAGGGGCAAACAAATTTCTCATTTCTACGATTTGAACTGGTTCAAGATTGAGGTGGTTGTTCATGGCTGATATGAGCTCTTTTCAATCAAAGTGGGATGAGCTTTTTGAGAAATTTAGACAAGAACTGAGACATGTATTTGAAGATTCGAGACAAGAGTGGAGCCAGCAAAGTAAGAATTTGCAATATTCAGTTCAACAATATCTTAACATCAGTTGTGATGGTGCTAGTGTTCTTGATGCAAATGAGTTTTCGGAGCTAGCAGATAGCGTTAGACAACCAAAGTCCGATATTGAGCAAAGAAAGAAAGTGGAACTTGTGGCTGTTGGAGATGAATTCGACCACGACAATGCCGAAATTGATGAAAACAAGCTTGAAGAACCTGAGTCTGAGCAAGACGATCCTTATGAAGGTCCTTTGCTAGATTTAGAGTATCTTGATGACATTGAGTCACAATACGACATGTATCCGGAATATGATTTCCATATCAAGGGAATGTTAAAGAAAGCAAAGAGTAAATCGAAGAGAAGTCACCTAAGTGAAGCATTGAAAGACGTTGGGGGTAAAAAGAAGTTGACAAAGCCGAAGTTGAAGCGTGAAGAAGGATCTCAAATTGTTAAGGTAAATGTTAGTCCTCAAGTTCATCATCAATCAAATGAAGATAGACCTCAAAATCAAATATCAGAGGTGGAAATCGTTGTCAGACCTCATGAACATATAGATCAGCAAGTTACTGATGTGGAGTTGGACGCTGCTTTTACCAATTTACATGCTGGTATACAAGATTTTGAAATGAGTGTTGGCATACAAGGGTTGGGTGCAACCGAGTTTGGGATTCCAGCTGAAACATTAGATGTTACTGCTACTATATCACGGAATACATCTCCAAGTCAGTTAAGTATGATCCCATGGCAAGCTTATATGCAGAACCTAAGTGCTTTCAATGCTGAGCCATATCATTCTGTGTGGAAATCAATCGTGGCTGTTGCTGCAATGTTAAACGTGGCTGTGGGACCTGCAGTGGTTGAAGGAATGACTCGTGAGGGACTTCAAGTTGTGAATGTGCTGGCTAAGCCCCAAAATCTAACTCGAATAGCTGGTGTTAGCTTCCAAAATCCAATTCCAGTAGCAGTTAGGCAGTGTCGGCAAGCCGATCGGCAAGTTCGGGATGGTTTTTTGAGTGGAGTTGTGATCAATAGGGTCCCTTTCAAGAAGCTATGCTATTGGGAAGATATTTGTGAATTGTTCATTAAGAGATACCGCAGTAACAAGTTCTCCTTAGCTGCAAGTTTACCACGATCTCAAAAAATCAGTATGTTGCAATTCCAGCTTGAAGTCATCGCATCAACTTCTATCTCTACCTCTACATCAATAAGTGATTTCTGAGTATCGTTCTCTTTCATTCTTGAGGGCAAGATTGTTTTCAAGGGGAAGGGAATGTTACAAACCGTGAACTCGAGGCTAAAATTCAAATTGGCAATTGGCGGGAAAATCGGTTATGGGGTTTAAAATTCTATCTCTGCATATTTGTTAGTTGTTGTTGCTGTTGTTCTGCACCTGAGCTGCTGCATTGCGTTGTTGCTACTGCGTGTTGCTTGCATTACTACTAATAAGTGCTGTTGTCAGCTAATATAAATATAATAACATTAGTTAGTAAGCTACTGCTGCTGGGTACCGATCTGCTGCTGCGTTACTTCTGTTGCTGCTGGTGTTGTGCTGCTGGTATGATGCTGCTGCTGTTTTGTTTTGTACCACGCTGCTGCTGCTATTGAGTTGCTGATATTTGGTAACCCCCCTGCTGGTGTAGTCTGTTAGTTGTGGTATTTGGCGCCAAAGGCTTATAGGTTAGTTAGATGATATTTTCATAAGCTTTAGATATTTTAGTTAGTTGGTTAGGAGCTTATACCTTGATTCAATGTACTTGAAATGTTATAAGTAGTAGTTGATGTAATAATCTGATCATTCAAGAATTATCAAATACAAGTCTCAATTTGAGATTAAACTTCTCTCTCATCTCATTCTCTCTACTTCTCATCTAATTTCCCTTCTTTCTCTCATCTAATTCTAAAACTCTTCTTTCTCATCTAAACTCTATATTCTTTCTCATCCCAAACTTTCAATTCTATCCAATTTATATTAGTTTACGTTCAAGGTTCGAGCCTGAGCGTAACACAACCCAAACAATTCCCTCAAAAAATTGTTGGTAAAGAGTCTATCCCTGTCAGATGTAATGGATTGAGGTAAGCCACGGAGTTTATAAATGTGATCCAAGAACATCTTAGCCAATTTGGCCGCTAAAATGGGGTGATTAAGGCTTGTAAACTTCTCGAACATTATTAAACAACCACCACAACCCAAATGACCTCCTTGCAAAGATTGGTAGGGAAGCCCATGCCTATGTACTGCCAAGCCCTTTCAAAAATTGGTAAAGGTTGTAGCAAACCTTGGTAGGGAGTGTGAGCAGTTTTAGTTTGTCAACAAACTCCACAAACCTGTACATAGTCTACCACATTTTTCTTCATTCCAGACCAAAAGTAGAATTCTTTCAATCTTTGATAAGGGCCCTCAATTCCTGAATGTCCTCCCCAAGCAGAAGAATGGAGAGCTGAAGTAATCTACTTCCTCAAATCAGTGCTAGAACCAATGTAAATCTTCCCTCTGACTTATCAAGCCATTGCATACTGTCACCCCCGATTCTTCACCAGATGCAAGTTTAATACTGAAAGTAGTGATGCAACCCTGATCAAAGCTATCCTCCTCATTGGTTAGTTGTACTTTTTCCATCCAAGAAGGCAAGGCTACTAAAATTGCATGACAATTGCCAAGTTGCTCTTCTTCTTGGCTTCTTGATAGAGCGTCTACAACATAATTCTCCCTACAACTCCTATATTAATTGGAATAATTTAATCCCAGCATCTTCATGAGGCCTTTATGCTAAACTCGTGTAGTTATCCTTTGCTCTAGCAAATACTTGAGGCTTTGATGATCAGTCTTGATGATGAAATGACGTCCCTCCAAGTAATGCCTCCATTTCTGAACTGCTAACAAGTTGGCGAGATACTCCTTCTCATAGATAGATAACTTCAAATTCCTTGGACACGAAGCTTGGCTCAAGAAAGCTACTGGCCTCCCTGCTTGAGGCAGAATAGCTCCCACACCTTTGCTGCTAGCATTTGTCTCCAATATGAAGGGTAACATGAAATCAGGCATGGCTAACATAGGTGCTACACAAAGAGAAAATTTGGGATGATGAAAGGCCTCTTGAGCTGCTTCTGACCACCTAAAAACATCTATTTTAAGGAGTCCTGTCAGAGATTTTGCCAACACTCAATAGCCTGAACTAAACTTGTGGTAATACCCTGTCAAACCTAAGAATCCTTTCAGCTGCTTAAGGGTAACAGGATTTGGCCAATCCTTCATTGCTTGGACCTTGGAGGAATTAGTAGCCACCCCCTTTTTAGAAATAATATGGCCAAGATACTCAACTTGTGGACAAGCAAATGAGCACTTTGTGAGCCTAGCATATAACTTTTGCTGCCTCATAACATCAAACACTTGCTTAAGATTCCCCAAGTGGATGTCCAAGGTAGGACTGGATACCATAATATCATCAAAGAATACAAAGAACAAACTTCCTGAAGAAGGATTTGAATACTGCATTCATCAAAGCTTAAAATGTAGCCGGAGCATTAAACAATCCAAATGGCATCACTACAAATTCATAATGTCCATGATGTGCGCGAAATGTAGTCTTGTGAATGTCTGAATCCATCACTCTAACTTGATAGTAACCTTGCCTCAAATCCAGCTTAGAAAAACATCAAGAACCGTATAATTCAAAAAATAAATCATCTATAATAGGAATGGGAAACTTCTCTTTGATAGTAAATAAGTTGAGCTGCCTATAATCAATACACATCTGAGAGGTCCCATCCTTCTTCTGAACCAAAATAACAAGAGAAGCAAAAGGACTGTGGCTATGTCTAATGAAGTTCGTCTTCAAAAGGTCCTCAACTTGCTTCTCAATCTCATTCTTTTGAGAATAAGCATATTTATGCGGTTTGAGATTCACAAGACAGGCATCTACCTTCAAAGGAAAGGCATGGTCTAAGGATCTCTTAGGGGGATGGGTCATAGGTTGCTCAAAAAGATCATTATAATCTTAAATGAGTCTATCTATTGTAGGATTGACAGGCTCTTGAGCTTCCTTTGAAGTAACATTAATAGAAAACAAATGACCAATCCATTGACAAGCTCCCTTCTTGATTACTCCTTCCAATCTTTTCCCTGACATCATTTGAAGCTGTCTCTACTCAATAATACCATACAACAAAATTCTCTGACCATTCTGTTATGAATGCGAGAATCCGGGTTGTAATTCAAAGGCATGTAGCTTATTTGTTTGAATTGGTTATGGCGCCTAAGTTGCTAGGTGGTTAGGATGGCTTTAGGTGTTTTGGTGGGAATTATGTTTGTATGGTCCCATGTTAGTTGTTCTTGTTATTTCTCTTTAAATAGTGGTTGATTAGCTTGTAATGAGGCATTCAATGAAAATTACCTATCTCTATGAGATAAACTTCTCTTCTCATCTTATTCTCTCTCTATTTTCTCATCTCCTTTCACTACTTTCTCATCCCTTACTCTCTTTTCATTAGTTTAAGATCAAGATCCCATCTCGATCTTAACAATTGGTATCAGAGCCTCATTTGGGTTCTAAATCCAACGTGATTTGATATTAAATATCCTTTGATTGCATTGCAATTTACTTAAGAATTCAGTTCTGAATTCTGTTGTGAATTGTAGAGAAAAGTACTTGAAAAACACATAAAAAAGAGGTTCAATTGTTGATCGGTTGTGAGTCTTTGAATTCAAGCTTGTGTTGATCACATTTTTGACAGTTAAATTACAGAATTCAATAATTGAAGAGCAAATTCGGTTTGATCGTATATGTGATCAGAATTAAGAGATAAATACAGTACTCTGGTCACAATCAGTTGAGCATCAACTTCTATTGCTGCATCATCTTATTGAATGCAGTACGCTTAAGTGATGCAATTTGATCAAAATTATACTTGATCATAATCAAAAGATCAGAAAACAAGCTGCATTGAGGATTAATTCAGATTCTACATTTCAGAAATTAAGGTTGAGGTAACTTTTTTTCTGAACTACTAGTTACTCTCGATCCGAATCGGTTTTGTTGCCAAATTGTGATGAAATTGTGTTGATAAGCTTAGAAGTGGTGAAAATTCATCAAAACCTGCGTGTGATTCTTAAGAATTATATGTTATTGAGTGGAGAAGTGTTAGGCGAAATGATGACAGCGAAGCAAAAGTCTGACAGTGAATTAAGGAACGAAAATTGTTGAAATCTTGGTTCGTTCGTGAAGTTCGCTTTAGGAATTGTGTTGAGGACTTGATTGCGAGCTAGAGTCGAGCTTAAGTCAGAAGTGTAAGTTAAAATACTCAACTGACATTGCGGTTAGTGTTTGTTGGAATTTCCTCTGTTCGAAGTTCATCAGGAGGGTTGGAATATGCGGTGATTCTTAAATCTGATCTTGAAATTTCAGAAAATTGTCGATCTTAACCATTTGTGCTGCTGTTAATTCGAAATTCATTCAGATCAATTCGCAATGTGAAGTTTAAGAGCGATTATGGATGGTAGTGATGCAACAGGTCGGGATTTGCTTACGAAGGCATACTTGGACAGTAGGATGAAGCAATTTTACGATGAAATATTACAACATGTGAAGGAGCAAATCATTGGTAAGGTTGATCAGCAAGTTCAACCACTTGAATTAGACAAATCGGATCAGGTCGTTCTTCAATCACAAGAATTGGAGGATAGGCCTAACGTGCATTGGGATCAGCATATGGAGCAACTTGAAGTGAAATTAGCTGAGAGTCAAGAACAATGTCGAAGGCCAAACTCTTCCGCAATAGCTGAAGTGCACAATGTGGAGCCACTTAATGTAGTTGAAGAAGAATTAGATCAAGGTAATGCCGTAATTGATGAACACGAGTTGGATGAGCCTGAGGTTGAACGAGATGATCTTTATTAAGACTCTTTGCTAGAGTTAGAGTATTTTGAAGAGGATGAGCTACAGTATGACATGCTTCAGGAGTGGGAATACGATTTTCATGTCATGGGAATAATAAAGAATGCAAAGAGTAAAGTGAAGAAGAATCATCTTAGCGACGCAATGAAGGAATTTTGGGAAACAAAGAAGATTACAAAGAAGAAATTGAAGCATAAAGTTATGTTGCAGCCTATGAGGTTTGATGATCAACAAAAGCTAACTCAAGATGCTGCTCTGACTGATGTGTATGCTGGTATACAAGGTTTGGGTGCTGCAGAATCTATGATTCCAACTGAAAAACTTGGGGTTACTGCTGAAATATCACTAAATACGTCTCTAAATCAGTTAAGTGATACTCCATGGCAAGCTGGAAGGCTAAACCGGAGTGATTTCACTGCTGAGCAATGTCATTTTGCTGGGGAATCCATTGTTGCTACTACAGTGCATCCAAATTCAGATCAGAGTATACTTAAGTTCACTTACGGGCATGCTGGTGTGTTAACTTAGGACCAGAACAACATCATCTTGGATGTTGAGCAAGGTCTCTTGTGTTGGGTGAGAGATTACGAATGTATAGTGACTGAAATGTACTATCGGCATGCCGATCGGCAAGTTCAGAATGATCTCTTTCTTCATTTGGGTAGAGCTGTGACTTATCTAAGTACAAGCTCTTGTGATGAGCCTCCTTCTGATCCAGGGAAGGTAGATCATGTTTATAACAAGCTGAAACTAGAGGCTGAGTGGGGAGAAAAGGGTAAATCCAGCTGCCACGTTTTTCTCCCAAGTTCAGCAGAAACTAAGTCTGATTTCTGTAAGAGTTATGGACATGTTTGAAGTTCACAGGCTGGGTGATAAGCTGAAGATTAAGTCTACTCACCCAAGATCCAGCAGAGTCGAAGATCTTTGGGTTATGTTTGAAGTTGTAAGACCCCCTGATGCCTTAGGGAAATCTGGTGGTACCTTGACAAATGTTAAATCAGATGCTGATTCTCAACTTAATCTGCACAGGTGGTGGCCATATGTGAGCAGGAGCACGCTAGTGATTAAATTGAAGGCATCCAATGATCGGTATTTTTGGCATGTTGCTGTAAGAACCTTTGGAAGACCCTACTCTGGACAAGAATGCGAGATGAAGCTTGAGTTTGGTTTTGTTTTTGCTGCTAAGCCGTTAAAACTTTCTGCTAAGTCATTAAAACTCTTTGGAGACAAGCATTCTTGGAGCCTGCTTACATTCACCAAGAACTCGAAGGGCCTTATGATGACACCTTGCAATTGGGAGGACATTTCAGGTTACGTCAAATGCTGGAGTCCAAAACTTCAAGCCAATGTCACAGGAGCTCAGTTGATCAAGGTGAGACAGCAAGAGTTCAAGTTAGTTGCGGTTATGGCTGGGAGAATTACAATTTCTTCCCTGTCAGTAGTGACTGAGCTGTTCAGATGGAGTTTGATTGGTGCTATGATGTCCTTTGGAAGGTGTAATAACTTGTTCACATCAATAAGCCTCCATTTGATCAAGAAACAAGCTGAAATCTGTCAATATGATTTGCACCGGGTTGGCATTGTAGAATTTCTGAGTTCTGCAGCAAATCAACGTGTGAAATTGAGAAGCAATCAAGAATTGGCTAAGTTTGGTCTGAGATGGTATTGTAAATGGATGTTTAAGCAATACAAATTTTGGATAAAATCCAAGATGAAGGAGTTACAGCTGCATTCTTATGGAATTTCAACATGTGTTGTTACTAAGGTCAATATATGGGGTCGTTTGGGCTGTAATTGGGCATTTTTCCAAGCTGATTTTGATCCTTGGTTCTATTGGCATGAGTTGGGAAGGCCTCCTGAGTTGATAAGGGACTCCATGTGCAGTCTTATGGTTTTAATGACCATTAAATTCGATTATGCAGCAATCAACAAGCAGAATTATAGTGTTGCTGCTAACTGCATCAGGAAGAGTCTTAGAGGTGTTGTTGATGTCTAGTTTGATCAATCCAGACCCCCTGAAGAGGATCATGTATTCAAGCACAAATATTTTGTAACTGATAACCTTAAATTAGTATATATTTATCTATATTATTTTAATACATTTTTAACCATTTTACTTATAATTTTTATCAATTTTGCCCGGTTTTGCTCATTTTGCCGAATTTTGCTATTTTCTGGTAAAAACACCATTTTTGTATTAAATATTGCTAGTTTTATCATTAATATCAACAAGTAAAAGCAAGATAAATAAAAAAATTGCAAAATAATAACAAAAATTGTACAAAATTACCAAGAACACCTAACTTACACCCTATTTCACAAGTTTTGCATCAATTTTTAGCCAAAGTTTAAGCTTTTATCTTGATTATTCATCTTTTATGTATTGTATAATACAATTTAACATTACTTGAAGATATTTTAAGCACTCTTTAACATAAGAAACCAGAAAAAATATAAAACATTTTACGAGTTGCAAAGCAACTTGCACCTGCTGCAGCATGTCACTTTGTAGCTCGATTTTAGCATTTTTTTTTTTTTTTACTAAATTCACTGAACCAAAGCTCAAATAAGTTATTTAACATCTTTTTAACATGTTTACGCAGCATTTGGGTGGAGAATGTCGTGAAAAAATGGAGAAAAACAAGCTGAAAATCAACATGCAGAAATTTTGACAGATTTCAGATTTTCATGAACAACTTGCATTTTGGCAATTAAAACTCGATTTGTTTTAGCCAAATTCATTGTACAAACATGAAAAAACATCAATATGATGTTTTGGAGTAGAATTTTGGCAGTGGAGTGTAGAAAAAATCAAGAAAATCAATAAAAAATCAACAACTCGCAGACAGACAGCAGCTGCAGCTGGGAAGCACAATTGGGAGCTGATTTTTGAGATTTTCTCTTAGTTTTTTATTCCAAAATCTACTTTTATAAATAGGGGAGGATGCATGGAGTAGGATCATCAATTTTTTAGACCAAAAAACACAAAAAAAATCGAGTGAAATAGGGATGAGAAGGCGTCGGGTCTGTGCAGCAGACCTGACCTGTTCTTTGCTATTTTTTTTATTTTTATTTTTTGTTTGTTTTATCATTTTTGTTCATTAGTTCATGTATTTTGATGTTTTTAATGTTTAATATTAAGTTTAACCATGAACTAATTTTATTAATCGAAGGCTACGATGTAGCCTAAGTTGTAAAATATGCTTATTTCTAATTTAAGGTATTCAATGTTTATGTTATTGCGTTGTTGAAGTGTTTATCATTGTTCTTCATGAGTTTTAAATGCTTGATCACCATTCAAGGCCTATAATGATTCATAATGAGACCGAAAGGAGGTTTATGATGAGTGCTGAGGCGATAAGCACCACAAACTGGGCGAATGCTCGAGAGAGATTAACGCGATTTGTGTGGTTTTTAAAAGAAAATCATAGAGCTTTTATAACTCTTTTCTTATTTAAATTCATGCACGAAAGTGATGGGTTAATATGTTAAAGAGTACGCTAAATGTTGCTCGAAAGAGAATGTTTAGTAAATTAGGATTTTTAACCATCAACACACAGTACAACTTGAATATCGAGGATAGAAAAGGCGTATTGATGCAACTAAGGTGAAATCGGATGCCTTACACTTTATTAACTAAAAAAAAAAAACTTAAATCGGCTAATATTAGTCTAGTTTTAACTTTTTATTTTTATTTTATTTTATCTTACTTTGTTTCATATCAAAATCCCCAATTCTTCGATTTTTCAAATAGTATTAAAGCTATTAATTTTAGTACTCACTCAACAATCCTCGTGGGAACGATACTCTACTCACTCTGTATTACTTGAAGCGACTAGTGCACTTGCTAGTAAAAAAAAAGCATCAGTGACAACAAGAGGCATACCCATGTATCTGCTGGATTTTGGAGTTCGTTCAGCATGGGCTCTTTTCAGTTGCAACAGACTTCCGCAGGTCTAGTTGCAGTGTCATTCAAATCTTGATTTGCATGGGTTACATACATGTTCTTGCTGTTGTTTGAGATTGTGAGGCAGTCGGCACACACAAAGTATCTCCTATTGCATAGCAAGTGAGTTTCAAGTGCAAATAGAGTGCTTCAGATGGTTGCTCAGTTGTAAGATTTCAGCAAGAAGTTCAATACTTCATAAGCAAGAAGTTCAGCTATCTTTTCATGAGCTAAGTGATCTACATGGTTACAACTCTCTTCCATTCTTGAGGACAAGAATGTTTTCAAAGGGAAGGGAATGTTATGAATGTGAGAATCCGGGTTGTAATTCAAAGGCGGGTAGCTTATTTGTTTGAATTGGTTTTGGCACCTCAGTTGCTAGGTGGTTAGGATGGCTTTAGGTGTTTTGGTGGGAATTATGTTTGTATGGTCCCATGTTAGTTGTTCTTGTTATTTCTCTTCAAATAGTGGTTGATTAGCTTGTAATGAGGCATTCAATGAAAATTACCTATCTCTGTGAGATAAACTTCTCTTCTCATCTTATTCTCTCTCTATTTTCTCATCTCCTTTCACTTCTTTCTCATCCCTTAGTCTCTTTTCATTAGGTTAAGATCAAGATCCCATCTCGATCTTAGCACATTCCTTTCAAAAGATACAGTTAACTCGGGAAAATCAAACACAATAGGACTTATGGTCCTCATCCAATCCATTCCAAGGACCATATAACAACCTCCTAGGCTCAAGACTCTGGAATCATAAGCAAAACTATGCTTCTGCATCAAACAAAAAAACTGCTTGCACTTGGTCTTAGTTAAAATGAAATTTCCATTAGTCACCGTGACAGCCAATTGGCTGATCTTGACCATCTCATGTCTAACTGCTCTAACAATCTTGGGATCCACAAGACTATGTGTACTTCCACTATCAATTAAGATCAAAAAAAGGTTTATGGCATGCTTTGCCGCTAATCCTAATGGTGTTGTGAAATCCACTGCCTATTAATGCCTTGACAGAAATTTCCATCTCATCCTCATCCAATTCTACCACAATTTCCTACTCCTGCTCCTCAATGCCTAATATCCCATCCAATTCCTCTGCTTCCTCTTCAGTATCAGCACTAGTATTAACCATAAGAAACTTGGGATTGCATTTGTGGCCAAAAAAGTGCTCTTGATTGCACTTAAAACACAACTGTTGAGCCTTCTTTTCCTCCAGGCTAAGATGTTTGTTGCTTATCGGGAAAGCTGATGGCAATGAAGTTGCTCCCTATCCGCCTCTGGACTGAGGACCATCAGTGGCAGTCAAAATAGTTTTCTTAAACAATCGTTCTTTAGAGTAAGCCTGAGATAACGAGGTAGGTTCCAATGCCTTGACAAGGTTCTTGATTTTAGCCTTCAATCTAGTAATAAAACTTGAGATATAATAGGCCTCTGTAGCTCTCAGGTTGGCTATAATATCCTTGCTCTCAAATTCTCAAATCGTGTCATATATTCCTTGACTGAAGTTGTTTGTTTCACTTTGTTGAAACTATCCACTATGTCACCAAGATCTTCATCACCATAACGATAAAAAAACTCCTTCATGAATTCAGGTCATGTGATAGAAGTTCTACTCTGCATCAGTCTAAAGTAGCAAGTCCCATGATCCCCTCACAAGTACATTACTGCAAGCTCAACTCTTTCAGCCTTAGCAATGTTATAAAAGTTGAAACATCTCTCACATCTTCTAATCCATGACTGAGGTAGCTGCCCTCAAAAGGCTCCATATCAACACAAGGCCGCCTAAAGCCATTGTTTCTTGAAACAAATGATCCATCTCCACCTTCAGTTGATAAAGAAGGTGATGTTGAGTTAAAGTGCTGACTTGCTGGTGACAGAAATCCAGCTCTAGTTGGTACGTTGTTCGTATCCATCTGCTGCTGCATTCTAGTGATATGTTATTGAAGATTCCGAGTTTCTTCCTGATTTTGCTAGAATGCTATAAGCATAGCTTGCATTTGTCGAGCAATGCTATAAATTGTCTCAGCTTGATCACCTCCATTAGCATTGTTCCCCTCATTTGCAGTAGTTCCAGCTGTAGCAGTTTCAGCAGACGAAGCAACTCCAGCTCATGTAGTAACTGCACCTGCCATGACACTTAAATTCTCAAATCGAAGATTATAACCACTCACAACTTAATCAACTGCAATTGAAGTGAATTTGAATACAATTCAACTCGATCCAATGTAATTATGCAAGCTCTAATACCAATTGTTATGTTCTAAGATAAATCTTGAATCATAACCTAAGATAGAAGTAGAATTTGAGATGAGAAGTAGAAGAAGGAGATGAGAAATAGGGTTGAGAGAAGAAGATCAATATATTTCCATCCATAAGTCTCAATACAAGGAATCTTGCTCTAATTATACTAAAGGACTTAAAAAAAAAGTAGATGCAATAAGAACAAGCTAAAAGCTTAGCTATGGCCAACAACAAGAACAAGAGCACTTCCTAACTAACATAACCTCCCTTCCCACCAAAACCAATTACAAAACCTTTAGCCAATTACAACCTCTAAACATCAATTCACACTATAAAAAGCTTAGATCATAACAGATGATTTTCACTGAAATTTATATTTACATAGACTGATATTATAAAATCTACATTACTTCAGAAAATTGAGCTTTAACATAGTGCGATGGAAATAAGTGGGGAAAATGAGATCCAAGTGAGATTTATTTTATGCAATAGTCTCTAATATTTATAAATTAATTAAAATTGGTTCTTCACTCTTTTTTCATTTTAGAATATACAGTCATATTGTACTTTTTATACAAAATTATTTGTTTATTATTTAATTTGTGCCCAATATCGACAAACAATTGAGGGATAACTTTGGTCACAAAATAAAAAATAAAGATTTATTTTGAAAGAGTGTAAGAGACCAATTTGAATGAACTTTCAAATATTAGGGGCTGAAAGAATAAATAAATAAGAGAAAAATATGACTAAATTACTTATTTTTTAGGGTTATTTAGACCAAAGGCCCCTGTGCTTTTCTCATTGTGCCAATTTAGTCCATATACTTTTAACTGTGTAAATTTAGTCCCTATAAAATTTGGTTTGAGTCAATTTATACCTTTGGCTAGATTTTAGTTAAGTTATTGACATAATTTTTAATAGCACAATCATGATATATGCAAGTCAACCCAATAGAAATCAACCCTTTAACTCAATTTAACAAAAGTCGCGGCCGAATCGTTAAAACCTTTATTGAAATTTTAACATTAATTTTACTATAGGGACAAAATTGACACAATATGAATTATACAGGAACTAAATTGACATAATTAAAAGTACAAGGAGTAAATTAACACTACAAATAAAGTATAGAGACCATTGGTGTAAATAACCCTAATTTTTTATTTGAGCCATGAACTTTGTCATTACTAAACCAAAATGTATTTTTATGTGGAGTTTGGTGGTGGAACTCCCCAATTTAATATACGGTGACGATTGGAGGATAAGATTACCAAAATCAACTAGTTAGGATTTAAACTTAATGATATCCCTACCCAACGTCTATTGTAAATCCAAGGTTAATCAATGTCTTTTCCTTTTAGGTTGACAAGTTAATGATGTCTTTCGTTCTTTGCCATTAAGCTTCATAAATAGATTTTTTTTTTTTACTCTTTTACTCAATTAAATACAAGTTATTGTTTTGCTTTCTTATAAGGTATTGGAGCCTCTTTAAGAGTTTCTACTCTTCTTCTCCCTCTCCTTCCACCTTTCGCTTTCCTTTTTTGTTCTCAACTTGATTTTTAATTTGTTTTTGGCTCTCAGTGAGTATTAATCTATGTAAACAAATAACTCAAATCTTAGTACTCCCCTTCCCAGCTTCCCCCAGTCCCCAGTCAAACTTCGGCTGACCCGGCACAATAGTTCTCGGCTCTTCCCATGCCAATAGCTCCTTTGGATATTCGGACAATGGGCTTACCCAAGGTATGCATGATTCCCCCGTTCAGTTCCATATCCTCAGGTCTTCCTTAATAATCTAAAGAATATCGGCTTCACCATCTCTAGCAGATCGTTAGCCCCCTTGAGGCCACAAGTATCTCAATTTATTAGCTCGGGCATCCCTCCCACCCCCGCAGTCCCCCTCAAGTTAACTACCTCTGCTAGTCGCCCCTCCATCGCACGGTACCCACTGCCTGTCAGATCTAGCCATTCGAATGGTGCTAAAGGAACGATTAGCTTAACTAGTAGGGCGGTGACTAGTGTTGTTGGTGTTGTCGGATTGAACGTAAGGCTGAATGTGTTTGGCGGGTACGCCAGAGGCCTGGTTGCTCCTGGCACCAGCTCTTTAACATCTTCTTTCCACCAAAACTTCAACCCTAATTCTTATCATAATACTTCTACACCCTAAATCTTCCCTTTCAAGTATTTTGAACATTGTGACCCAAAAATTGGAAAATATTACTAATTACCATGCTTGGAGGAAAAAAATTTAACATGCTCTTAGTTTCCCATCAATTATAGGTTACATAGATGATGCAAAAGTTTGGTCCTTGACCTATTGCACTAACTATGATGGAGCCTCTACCAAAATCTCGAGCACTTAAACTGGCATAGAACAAGCCAAAACCTATGCTCTTGTATGACTGCTACCTTACCACGAACCCAAATATATGGCATTGTTCGACACCCAACGTTGAAAACCATAGGGCATACCGTTGTCAAATTATTTAAACGCCACTTGTTAGCCAAAGAATTTGATCTGAGAAACCAAGTTTTTAACCTTCTAATGATTGCAAAATTATGGAAGCCTATCTCACTCAATTGAAACCTAGTGTTGATGACCTAGCTGCCATATACTTCCTAATAGAGATCCAACACTCCTCCACATATGGCGCACTAACCATTACCAATTCATCCCTCAATTAACACAACGTTTAACACTGGTGAAATTCTGAGGCCCAGACTCTAGTATGTCATATCTACAACCAAAATGGTCACAATGTTGTCTTCTATCCCCATCTATTCAATTAGACCACCATTCTCGATCTTTCACACTTCCTTGCTGCCATGTCTACAAGTGATTTGTAGGACAATACTTGGTAATCTAACTCAGAAGAATCAAACCACATAACCCCAAACATAGATATTGTCCATAACATTTTTGCTTATCGTGGTCATAAAAGCATTATAGTCCGAGATGGTGCTTTATTACCAGTAGCACAGGTGGATTTATAAGAATAAAAGTCGACCTTTGAAACTTAAGAGTGTCCTGCTTGTCCCGAAACTAACTCATAACATTTTTTCCATTAAACGACTTTGTCAAGACAATGGGAGTTCCTTTGCAATGGACTCTCATTTCTTTTATATAAAGGACAAGGCTACGATGCCCATGGTGCTTCAAGTTCAAGGTAGTGGACCACTATATAGATTTTTGCCTCACTCAATCTGCCTTGTCACTTGTACCCAACCCGGTCAATTTCAGCATCATTGGTTAGGACATCTAGGTCCCCACCCTAGAAATTTTATGCACTCACAAACTTGTTACTAGTCCTCTCTTCTCTGTTGTCTATCAAAATTTATTATTTGGACAAGTCCCACTAATTACCTTTTCGCCGTGTTTTACATTACGTTAATTCTCTGTTGGCCCTAAAGCCATTTATATTATAATTTTGATATTAACAACCATTTAGTGAGCTATAGTCTTTAAATTGTTCTAATCTTATTTTTAAGTGACTCATCAGAAAGCTAGGAAACTAAAGGTAAATTATGTTGATACGAAGCTTTCTAAGAGGATGAATCAAGAAGAAAAGAGATCAAAGTTGAAGAGAAGATTCATCCAAATTGAAGAGAACGTGATCCGAGTCCAAGCACCTTTACATTATTTCTTTTTTACTGTCTATCACTTAGGATCGGGGTATATCAATTGAATCCAAGTCTCAATATTGATAAGTGATGCTATAACAAAAATATTTTTGAAATATTTTGGAAAATTGATTTTCAAATTTTATTTGTAAAATATTCAAGTCAAAATTAAACCAACCTAGCTTATCAATTAAAATCTTTTTTCAGGATAGGCATTTTAAAAAAGAATGATCAAATCAATTAAATTTGGATGGATGATGATTTAGCTTGATTTTATGCAATCAATTATTTTTATGATCGAGGGAAAGTGGGAAATAAATTCAAAAATGTGAACAAATATGGCACTCAATTAATCAACTAATCAACAAAGCTAATGTGGTACAATTATCCCATCAATCTAGCTAATTGATCAAAAACATGTAAATCCACCCAAGCAGGCTGAGTGCCGACATACAGAAGGTATGTGTTGACACACAAGCTTATAGTAGCCATCGAGAGCTGGTGTGTGTCGACACACTTATATGTTGACACACAAACCGAAAAAGCTCAAAACGTCTACTTTTGACTTGATTTCTTTCCTAATCTTTTTTCCAACCTTTGAACATTTCCTTGGCCATCATTTTCCTATAAATATGGGTTGAATGCTTTGGTTCAAGTCATCCAACAAACTTAAGCATTCTTTGATAAAAGTTCTCTTGCACTCTTGCTCTTTTTAACAGTTTGATTTTAAGTTACGTTCAAAGTTTTTATTTGAGCATCACTTGGTCTCTTATTGTTGATCATTGAGTTTAATTGGCATATCCTTGGATTTGGCTACGCTTGATCAAGTGTCAATTCACTCTTGAAAGAGTGAAGAATTTAAGTGCTTTAATTCTTACATTGCTTTAATCTAATTTATTTCATTGTAAAGATTGAATCCTTAGCCTACGGTTACAAAAGGATCGATTGTACAAAGTTGGTCTTGGGCCTACATACAAAAAGATCGATGTAAAGGTTGGATCTGAGCCTATTTTTAAAAAGGATCGTGAAGCTTAGTTAAAGGCTCAAGTAACGAAGAGTAGTCAATTGAGAAGAGCACTAGGTTCCGGTTTGGAAGTGAACCACTATAAAAATCTTTGTGCATCCCTTTTGTTCTTGTCTTTTTCTTTTTCATTTCGTATTTATTGTTTAACTTTTAATTTAATTTTTGGTTCATAAAATTTAAACTTTCATTTATCACCAAAGAACCAAATTCATCCCCCCCCCCCCCCCCCCCCCCCCCCCCCCCTCTCTCCTAGGTTGCTCTTTGGACCTTCATTTGGTATCAAAGCTAGTACTCTTATCTTTTTTTGATATAACAAACATAGAGTGATCCTTATGGCAACCTTTTCACCTGTTTTAGTCGAGGGTCAATAATCAATAAGCCTCCGATCCTTTACGGTAAAAACTCCTTTGATTGGAAACTTAGGATGAGATTTTTTATTACTTTTATTGATTTTGACTTGTGGCTAATCACGAAAAATGGTGATTTTGTTCCTTCAATGAATAAAGGTGAAGCAATTCTTGATGAATTTAAAAATGAGCTTACTCAACAAGACAAAACAAAGCTCGAGAAAAATGCTCAAGCTCACTTCCAATTGTTATGTGCTATTACTCCTAATGTGTTTAATCATGTCAAAAGTTGCGAGACCGCAAGGAAGACAAGGGGCAAACTAGAAGCCATATTTGGAAAAGAGTCCGATGAAGAATCCCCTCAAACAAGTGAAGATGAGCAAGTCGATTCGTGTCTCATGGCCATCGAAGAAGAAGAAGAAGAACTTGAAGAAGATGAGATAAATGATTTATCTTATAATGTGGTCATGGATAGTTATCATGATTTACATGGTGCATTTGAAAAATTGAGATACAAATGCTCTTCAAAGAAAAATGAGCTACAAAAAAAGTCAAAGCAATGTTTAGTGTTTAAGCTTGAAAATGAATCTCTGAAAGCAAAGGTAGAGTCATTAAATGATCAAGTTGAAACATTGAAAAATAAGAAGCAATTCTTGGAAGAAACGGTCATTTCAAACAAAAGTAAAAATGAAGAATCTAAGGAAGATGAATTACTGGTTAAAGAGAACGAGTCTTGGAAAGAACAAGTCGAAGAACTAAAAAATTTCAACTAAGTTTCTCAAGGGAGAAGAAACACTTGAAAAAAAATGCTCTCTTCTCGAATACCCACTTATAATAAAGAAGGAATTGGCTCTAATGGAAATGCTCAAAAGAAAAAATTGAATACACCTTTTTTCAAACACTCCTCACCACCAATGAACTCTATAAGATGTCATTGTTTTGGTGATCATGGGCATATTGTGAATCAATGTCCATTTAAAAAGAATTCGAGAAAAAATAAGATGGTTTGGTTTCCAAAGGGATCTGGACCTCCAAATGTCAAGACTAACAAAGGACACAAGAAAATTTGGGTACTAAAAATCTGTTAAATTGTATAGATGTGCTTGAAGGTTGACAACAAAAAACACGAGTAACGCTTTGGTAGTAGTTTCACAAGTCATATGACTAGAGATGAATGCAAGTCCACTTTTATCGAACTAAGGAAAGGGAAAAATCTCACTTTCAACAAGAAGAATAGAAAATCATCGGTATTGGTAACATTACTTCTAACTCTTTTCCTTGCATATATGATGGTTTACTTATTGATGGTCTTATGCATAATTTTCTTAACATTAGTCTACTACGTGAGAGAGTTTATTGTGTGCAATCTTGAGTCATTTGAATACTTAGTGGCACATGCTTAAATAAATGAATTGTTACTTGATCAATTAGAATGTGATAATGTGTATATAATTGATCTTGAATGTATGAACTTTGTGAAATGTTCTAGTGTCTCAAATGAAAGTGATCATTGGATTTGAAATAGAAGATTTGAACATGCTAGTATGGAATTAATTTCCAAACCCTAGAAAAATGATCTTACTTCATGACCACCAAAGCTTAATTCGAAAAAGATCATATACGTGATGAACTTCAATATTAAAAACAAACAAGATCTTCATTTAAACCCAATGATGTAGTTTCTATCACAAGACATCTTGAACTTTTGCATATAAACTTGTTCGATTCTACTAAACATTTGGGCCATTATGAAAAATGTATGGACTTATAATTGTTGATGATTACTCTCATTTTGCTTGGTGCTCATTCGCTTCTCATAAGAGTGAAAATTTTGATAAAATTTAAGAAGTTTTGCAAACAAGTGCAAATTGAAGAATATTTGAAAAACATTTCAATTAGAAGTGATCGCGGAAGGAATTTGAATAAAAAAAGTGATTTTGAAAAATATTGTGATTAAATTAGAGTCCCCCATAGTTTTTCGACACCTAAAATTCCTCAATAAAGCCAAGTGATTAAAAAAAATAATAAATAAGACTTGGAACTCTTGAACAAATGGCAAGAATATTGATTTGTAAAAACATTTTGCAAAATTCTTTTTGGACCGAAGCCATTAACACAGCTTGTTATATTCAGAATAAGGCTTTAATAAGGCTAATTTTGGGGAAAATGCCTTATGAACATTAAAAAAGAAGAAACCCAAATATTGCATACTTAATTTGAGCGTAAATGTTTTATCCATGACTATGGTAAAACTAATCATGGCAAATTTGATCCAAGAACGGAGGAAGGTATATTCATTAGATATTTGCTTACATGCAAAGTATATAGAGTTTATAATAAAGGAACAATGATAGTAGAAGAGTACATGATATATTTATTGAAACTAACAACTTTTCCTCTAGAATTCCTTGTGATGGCAAACATCACACCCTCATGTTGGTCTTAAAGTCACCTATGTACTAGCTTGAGCAAGGTTAAAGTTCTTTCAACTAATTTGTTAAATGATCTTTTAGGAGGTTTGGCCTGACACATATTTCGTACGTGTTAGGTTCGGTTAGATCACAATCAGGAATTAAACTCAAATTTTTAAGTTTCTTATCTAAGTTGTAATTTACATGTCCAAGCCTAGCATGCAAATAAATCTAGAGATTAAACTATTTTAGATGAATTTGAGCAGGTTTCTTTCTTGTTATTTAGAACATTAACAACAAACAAACCACCATTACAGATAAAGTCTAATTTGGTATATAACTGTTTATATTATTTTTGGTTCATTTTTTCCATTTTACATTAAACTTTTATCGCTTTTGCTCGATTTTGCGTTTTTTCACTCGTATTGCCACTTTCTTGCAAAAATACTCATTTTATGCTAAATCTTGCTGGATTTTATCATCATCAACAACAAATGGAAGCAAGACACATCAAATAAAAGAAAAAATTTGGCAAAAACTCATCCTAAACTAACAGTTTCACCAAGGAACAACAAGAAGTGACGCACGTTGTTGCAATATGATTTTGGGCGGCAAATTTTTTTTCATTTCCTTTTTTTTTTTTGGCAAAATATAGCTTGAATACATTGTATGCACTATGAACATAAGCAACATGATCTGGAAAGGCTGTTTGGCCAGTGGAAAAGTGAAGAAAAACATAAAATAAACCAAGTTGATGCAAGTTAAAAGTCGGCGGCAATAAAGAGCAATTGAGAAGGAAGCAAGATCAATTTTTTTGTTCATGATTTATCACTATAAATAAAAGTGATTTGGGGAGTGTATGATCATCCTCCCCACCAGAAAAAATCACAAAACAAATTAGAGAATAGAAGAGGAAAACCGAGAGGAAGGAGAAGAAGGAAGGAAGGAAGGAAGGAAGTTAGGTTTGTAATTTTGCATTTTAATGATTTTTCTAACCTTTTCTCCTTTAAAGTTCATGAATTTTGTCTTAATTTTGCTTTGTATTATGTCTATCATGAACTAATTTTATTCTTCCAAGGCTACGATATAGCCTAAGTTTTAACATACGCTCTCTTCTAATTCAACATATTCAATATTTTGTTATTGCATTTTTGAAGTGTATATCGTTGTGCTTCATGCGTTTTGAATGCTTGATCACCATTTAAAGCCTATAATGATTCATAATGAGTCCAAGAGAAGATTTATGATGATTCGTAAGGTGATAAATACCCCAAATTGAGCAAATACTCAACAGAGATTAACGTGATTTGTGCGGTCTTAAGGGTAAACTATGGATCTTCAAAACTCTTTTCTTATTTAAAACCATGCAAGAGAATGATGAGTTAATATGTAAAAGAGCATGCTAAATGTTGCTCGAGAGAGAATATGTCGTAACATAGGGTTTACGACCACCAACACATAATAACGACTTGAATATTGAGAATAGAAAGGCGTATTGATGCAACTAGGTGAAATCGGATGCCTTGGATCTTATTTAATCCTAAAAGTCAATTAAAAATCAGAAAACTTTATAAAAATAATAGTACCCATTTTTGTTCTATAAAAAAAATAGTAAACATTTTTGTTCTTTTTCATTTTGTGTTGTTTCATATCAAAAATTTTAATTTTCGGTCTTTCACGTAGTGTTGAAGCTACTAATTTCGGTACTCGCTCAATAATCAATCCTTGTGGGAACGATACTCTACTCACTCTTTATTACTTGATACGGCTTAGTGCACTTGCTAAGCATATACAACAAGTTATGCATCAAGTTTTTGGCATCATTGCCGGGGATTGTCTCTATTTGAGTGATATTGATACCACCTATGTTTAGAACTAATATGAAATTGTTAATAATTTGTAAATTTTGCTTAAAGTTTGAAAAATAAATGTTCTTTCATTCATTTAAATCATTTGTAAAACGAATTCAAAAAATATTAAATAAAGTTTTTGATTTTTCTTAACTTTTAGATTGTTGTATTTTTAAGTTTTCGGATGAATTTTAACTTCGTTTTATCTTTTAGCTCACCTATATAAAATTTTCAAAGTTAAGTTCATAACCTTTAAGTTTTTCAAAATTGTGTTTTCCTAATTTGAACTTGGTCTTCATAGATTGTTGTATTTTTAAGCTTTTTCACTAATTTTAATTTTTCTATAACTTTTAAGTTTATTTATTTATTCATTTTTTTCGTATTTTGTTAAAAAAAATAGAGAGAAGGAGAACTAAAAGTGATGGCTTGCTACAACTTTATGAGACCTCAATATCAAGCTGTATCGAAAACATAATTGAGCATTCCTGAAACTAGTGCTTTATCTGCTCAACTCTGACTACGTCAAAAACAAATAGATGACATGATTGTTGCTCGTACTCCTAGATGTGAATTTTGTGCAGGTAACCAGGCTAGTATGGAATGTGAATGGGAAATAGCTTTTCCTCATGGGATTTTGAGCAAGATAACTACTTGTCAAATTATAACCAACCTCAGTACAATCCCTACTTTAGCACCTATAGTCAAGGATGGATGGACCCTTTTAAGTTTTCTTGGAACCATTACGAAGCACCTTAGCCATCCACTTATCCGTCGCAAGAAAAGAAGTATGACTTAGAAGAGACATTTAGGGAGTTCATGGAAACCATAGCTGACTTAAAAAACCAAAGAGCCTCCATCCAGATCCGAAACGTCAAGTAGGGACTACATTAGAGGAACTTTCTAAGAGGTATAAAGATTCCTTTCCTAGCAACACTGTCACCTACCTAGGGGACAAACTAATGAACTAATGTCATAGCATTGTGGGATGGGGACACATTAGAAGAACGACCTCAATGGGACATAACCCCCTTGATCAACCCATCACGACAAATGATCGAACCTATCTTGACTGAACCACCCCCACCAGTAATTGAAAAAGAGTGTCAAGCTTGTCTAATGAAGTCAGAGACTTTTGGAGGCAAGGATGACTTATTGAAAAAATGCAGAAATGGTCAAAAAAGAAAATTCAAGTTGTGGCACATTAAGCTCAGGAATCTCTTCACTTGAGAAGGTGGAGGTGGTAGTGGTAGTGTAAAGAAGGGTACAAAGAAGATCCACAGAAGAAAATGGTCATTGAGGGTAGATGGAGGAAACTCTATTCTGTTAGTAATAGTGTCCTGAAATCCATATTTATTTTGGATACATTACTTTAATTAATAAATAAAATTGAAGCTCCAGTCGTTTCTTTGTTAAATTTGTGTAAGCAAGCATTATTGCACGTGATTTTCTTTTTGAAACTTCCAAGAGATGCATGTAGTACTCAGACTAAAATTTATATGTTTGTTCTAAGTGGTTTATAAGATTAACCCACATATAAACTTGGAACAAATGATATGGATTGTTGTTTGAAAGACTCACAGTCAAAGACAAGTTTGGACCACTTGTATGCTAAGACTATAATGTGACACTTGAGATGACTTGTCTTGGTCATATGGATAGGTATCCAAAAAGTGGTATGTTGGTGTGTTTAATAAGATTGGCATGCTGAGTTGGACTGTGTGGATTACTTGTTTCTAGACTACTATCGGAGATGAGTGATTTGTGTTGTACTGTTTGAACGACGACTCTAAATCCTGAGGGTATTCTGGGCTTGAGCATGAAGCGTTAGTTACTTTGGTGTACTATAAGTAAGGTCTAAACGCATGACTGAATTGCCACGTTACCTGGGTAGCAGTGTAAATTGTGACAAGGATCAGGTATTCAATAGTGAATCTGCAGCCTCTTATGAGATACAGATGTCCCCTTAGTTGATTCGCAAATATTTGAATAGTTCGAAAACTTTGTATTCAAAGCATTTGACATTTAGAATTTATACCATGAATATGTTCAAGTATAAATGAATTATTCAGTAAAGGTCGTTGAATCGGTAACTAATGGAGAAGCGGTGAGAAGGATAATGTTACAAACCGAAAATCCGAGGCTTCAATTTAAATTGATGGAAGTGGCGGGAATGGAAGTTGGTAGTTAAAATCTGTTAAGGTTGTTCTGTTTTGGTACTGCTGCTGGTACTACTGCTGGTGTGCTGCAGCTACTCCTATTAGAGTGGTGTTCTTAAGGCTGTAGGCATGTTTGTTAGCTAATAAGTTGTAATAGCTTTAGTTAATAAGTGTTGTGTGTGTGGTTAGTAGTCTTAGTTAACTACATTGTAATAAGCTGAAAGTGTTCTACATTGTAAGCCTGCAGTAGGCATGCTGCTGCTGTGTGGTCTTGGCGCCATTAGATTTAGGTATTATTTTAGTTACTAGATATTTTCTAAGTGTTCTAGATAGTTCTTTAGTCGGTTAAGCTAGTAATTCTAAGATGCAATGTATTAGCAAGCTTGACCTTGCCTACAAGTAGTTGAGAAGTGTAATGTTCAGCATTCATTCAACCAATATAACAAACACAAGTCTCATTTTGGGATTAATATTCTCTCTCTATTTCTCATCTCCTTTCCCTTCTTATCTCATCTAACTCTAAATCTCTACTCTCCCATCTCAAATTCACTTCTTTCTCATCTCAAATTCTCAATCTATCCACATTTTATATTAGTTTACATTCATGGTTCAAGCCCCAGCGTAACAATTGGTATCAGAGCCTCGTTTGGCTTCCGATCGAGTGCGTAATAAAAAAAAAAATTATAAAAAAATTTTCAGAAGAACAATTCAGGCGAAAATTTGTCAGCGAAGGCGAAAAGTCTGACAGGGAGCAGGAGGAGCGAAAGTGTCGAAATTCGACCTCGTTAGTTATGATTGCTTGAGTGTTGTGTTGAGTACTTGATTTTGAGTCAGGATCGAGCCTAAATCAAAAGAGTAAGTCGAATTGCTCGACTAATCGTTGCTGTCAAAATTCCTGCGTGGTTAGGGTTTGTCGAATACTTTGTGCGCGATATCTGCAAGCTAGGGTTTGTAATCAGTGACGATTGTCGATCCGGTAGCAAGTGATTGTTGTGCGATTGAAAGGAGTACAACTTCATAAAACAATCGATTGTTGGAGAGTGCGAACAAATTTCTCATTTCTGCGATTTTCTTCTGCGATTTGAACTGGTTCAAGATTGAAGTTGTTGCTCATTACGGCTGATATGAGCTCTTTTCAATCAAAGTTTGATGAGCTTTTTGAGAAATTTAGACAAGAACGTAAGGAATATTGGCAGAAAAAACAAGAAGAATGTGAGCAGAAAAGGAGACAAGAATGGGACGAAAGGATGCAGCTAATCATGATTCGGCAATGTTTAGCTTATCCTAACATCAATTGTGATGGTGCTAGTGTTCTTGATGCAAATGAGTTTCCGGAGCTAGCAGATAGCGTTAGACAACGGAAGTTCAATGTTGAGCATGTTGCTGTTGGAGATGAACTCGACCCCGATAATGCCGAAATTGTTAAACGCCAATGTGAAGAACCGGAGTTTGAGCCTGATGATCCTTATGAAGACTCTTTGCTAGAGTTAGAGTCCCTTGCTAATGATGAGGCACAGTATAACATGCATTCGGAATGGGAATATGATTTTCATGTTAAAGAAATGTTAAAGAAAGCGAAGAGTAAGACGAAGAGGAACCATCTAAGTGAAGCATTGAAAGACGTTGGGGGTATAAAGAAGTTGACAAAGCCGAAAGTAAATCGTGAGTGGGTGTGTCAGCCTAAGCAGCTTTTAAATTCGAAAGAACAACGCAATGAACAGCCTGTGGTTGCTTTAAGCTGAGTCCGATTCAGTTATAGGACATCAGAATAACCCACAAGAAGAAGCTGATCAACAAGAACTAACCCAAGATACTGATTTTACCAATGTATCTGTTGGAATATTACCAAATCGGTTAAGTATTACCCCATGGCAGGCTTATATGCAGAACCTAAGTGCTTTCACTGCTGAGCCATATAATTCTGCGTGGAAATCAATTGTTGTCATTGCTGCAATGTTAAACGTGGCTGCTGGACCTGCAGTGGCTGAAGGAATGACTTGTGGTGGACCTCAAGTTGTGAAAGTGTTGGATAATCCTCAAGCTCAACCTCAAACAGCTGGTGTTAGTCCTTAAGATCCAATTCCAGAAGCTGTTAAGCACTGTCGGCATGCCGATCGGCAAGTTCGGGATGATTTTTTGAGTGGAGTTGTGATCAATAGGGTCCCTTTCAAGAAGCTATGCAATTGGGAGGATATTTGTGAGTTGTTCACCAAGCTATACCGCAGCAAGAAGCTCTCACCCACTGTATTTCTTAGTCCTGACGGCAACAACTCAATGTTCACAGACACTGGCCATGACAATGCAACCTTTAGCCGGAATAATTGATCTTCAAAGTCTTGAGGACAAGAATGTTTTCAAGGGGAAGGGAATGTTACAAACCGAAAATCCGAGGCTTGAATTTAAATTGATGGAAATGGTGGGAATGGACATTGGTAGTTAAAATCTGTTAAGGTTGTTCTGTTCTGGTACTGCTGCTGGTGTGCTGCTGCTACTGCTGTTAGAGTGGTGTTCTTAAGGCTGTAGGCAGGTTTGTTAGCTAATAAGTTGTAATAGCTTTAGTTAATAAGTGTTGTGTGTGTGGTTAGTAGTCTTAGTTAACTACATTGTAATAAGCTGAAAGTGTTCTGCATTGTAGGCCTGCAGTAGGCATGCTGCTGCTGTGTGGTCTTGGCGCCATTAGATTTAGGTATTATTTTAGTTACTAGATATTTTCTAAGTGTTCTAGATAGTTCTTTAGTCGGTTAAGCTAGTAATTCTAAGATGCAATGTATTAGCTAGCTTGACCTTGCCTACAAGTAGCTGAGAAGTGTAATGTTCAGCATTCATTCAACCAATATAACAAACACAAGTCTCATTTTGGGATTAATATTCTCTCTCTCATCTAACTCTCTCTATTTCTCATCTCCTTTCCCTTCTTATCTCATCTAACTCTAAATCTCTACTCTCCCATCTCAAATTCACTTCTTTCTCATCTCAAATTCTCAATCTATCCACATTTTATATTAGTTTACGTTCATGGTTCAAGCCCCAGCATAACAATTGGTATCAGAGCCTCGTTTGGCTTCCGATCGAGTGCGTAATAAAAAAAAAATTATAAAAAAATTTTCAGAAGAACAATTCAGGCGAAAATTTGTCAGCGAAGGCGAAAAGTCTGACAAGGAGCAGGAGGAGCGAAAGTGTCGAAATTCGACCTCGTTAGTTATGATTGCTTGAGTGTTGTGTTTAGTACTTGATTTTGAGTCTGGATCGAGCCTAAATCAAAAGAGTAAGTCGAATTGCTCGACTAATCGTTGCTGTCAAAATTCCTGCGTGGTTAGGGTTTGTCGAATACTTTGTGCGCGATATCTGCAAGCTAGGGTTTGTAATCAGTGACGATTGTCGATCCGGTAGCAAGTGATTGTTGTGCGATTGAAAGGAGTACAACTTCATAAAACAATCGATTGTTGGAGAGTGCGAACAAATTTCTCATTTCTGCGATTTTCTTCTGCGATTTGAACTGGTTCAAGATTGAAGTTGTTGCTCATTACGGCTGATTTGAGCTCTTTTCAATCAAAGTTTGATGAGCTTTTTGAGAAATTTAGACAAGAACGTAAGGAATATTGGCAGAAAAAATAAGAAGAATGTGAGCAGAAAAGGAGACAAGAATGGGACGAAAGGATGCAGCTAATCATGATTCGGCAATGTTTAGCTTATCCTAACATCAATTGTGATGGTGCTAGTGTTCTTGATGCAAATGAGTTTCCGGAGCTAGCAGATAGCGTTAGACAACGGAAGTTCAATGTTGAGCATGTTGCTGTTGGAGATGAACTCGACCCCGATAATGCCGAAATTGTTAAACGCCAATGTGAAGAACCGGAGTTTGAGCCTGATGATCCTTATGAAGACTCTTTGCTAGAGTTAGAGTCCCTTGCTAATGATGAGGCACAGTATAACCTGCATTCGGAATGGGAATATGATTTTCATGTTAAAGAAATGTTAAAGAAAGCGAAGAGTATGACGAAGAGGAACCATCTAAGTGAAGCATTGAAAGACGTTGGGGGTATAAAGAAGTTGACAAAGCCGAAAGTCAATCGTGAGTGGGTGTGTCATCCTAAGCAGCTTTTAAATTCGAAAGAACAACGCAATGAACAGCCTGTGGTTGCTTTAAGCTGAGTCCGATTCAGTTATAGGACATCAGAATAACCCACAAGAAGAAGCTGATCAACAAGAACTAACCCAAGATACTGATTTTACCAATGTATCTGTTGGAATATTACCAAATCGGTTAAGTATGACCCCATGGCAAGCTTATATGCAGAACCTAAGTGCTTTCACTGCTGAGCCATATAATTCTGCGTGGAAATCAATTGTTGTCATTGCTGCAATGTTAAACGTGGCTGCGGGACCTGCAGTGGCTGAAGGAATGACTTGTGGTGGACCTCAAGTTGTGAAAGTGTTGGATAATCCTCAAGCTCAACCTCAAACAGCTGGTGTTAGTCCTTAAGATCCAATTCCAGAAGCTGTTAAGCACTGTCGGCATGCCGATCGGCAAGTTCGGGATGATTTTTTGAGTGGAGTTGTGATCAATAGGGTCCCTTTCAAGAAGCTATGCAATTGGGAGGATATTTGTGAGTTGTTCACCAAGCTATACCGCAGCAAGAAGCTCTCACCCACTGTATTTCTTAGTCCTTACGGCAACAACTCAATGTTCACAGACACTGGCCAAGACAATGCAACCTTTAGCCTGAATAATTGATCTTCAAAGTCTTGAGGACAAGAATGTTTTCAAGGGGAAGGGAATGTTACAAATCGAAAATCCGAGGCTTGAATTTAAATTGATGGAAATGGTGGGAATGGACATTGGTAGTTAAAATCTGTTAAGGTTGTTCTGTTCTGGTACTGCTGCTGGTGTGCTGCTGCTACTGCTGTTAGAGTGGTGTTCTTAAGGCTGTAGGCAGGTTTGTTAGCTAATAAGTTGTAATAGCTTTAGTTAATAAGTGTTGTGTGTGTGGTTAGTAGTCTTAGTTAACTACATTGTAATAAGCTGAAAGTGTTCTGCATTGTAGGCCTGCAGTAGGCATGCTGCTGCTGTGTGGTCTTGGCGCCATTAGATTTAGGTATTATTTTAGTTACTAGATATTTTCTAAGTGTTCTAGATAGTTCTTTAGTCGGTTAAGCTAGTAATTCTAAGATGCAATGTATTAGCAAGCTTGACCTTGCCTACAAGTAGCTCAGAAGTGTAATGTTCAGCATTCATTCAACCAATATAACAAACACAAGCCTCATTTTGGGATTAATATTCTCTCTCTCATCTAACTCTCTCTATTTCTCATCTCCTTTCCCTTCTTATCTCATCTAACTCTAAATCTCTACTCTCCCATCTCAAATTCACTTCTTTCTCATCTCAAATTCTCAATCTATCCACATTTTATATTAGTTTACGTTCATGGTTCAACCCCCAGCGTAACAATTGGTATCAGAGCCTCGTTTGGCTTCCGATCGAGTGCGTAATAAAAAAAAAATTATAAAAAAATTTTCAGAAGAACAATTCAGGCGAAAATTTGTCAGCGAAGGCGAAAAGTCTGACAGGGAGCAGGAGGAGCGAAAGTGTCGAAATTCGACTTCGTTAGTTATGATTGCTTGAGTGTTGTGTTGAGTACTTGATTTTGAGTCAGGATCGAGCCTAAATCAAAAGAGTAAGTCGAATTGCTCGACTAATCGTTGCTGTCAAAATTCCTGCGTGGTTAGGGTTTGTCGAATACTTTGTGCGCGATATCTGCAAGCTAGGGTTTGTAATCAGTGACGATTGTCGATCCAGTAGCAAGTGATTGTTGTGCGATTGAAAGGAGTACAACTTCATAAAACAATCGATTGTTGGAGAGTGCGAACAAATTTCTCATTTCTGCGATTTTCTTCTGCGATTTGAACTGGTTCAAGATTGAATTTGTTGCTCATTACGGCTGATATGAGCTCTTTTCAATCAAAGTTTGATGAGCTTTTTGAGAAATTTAGACAAGAACGTAAGGAATATTGGCAGAAAAAACAAGAAGAATGTGAGCAGAAAAGGAGACAAGAATGGGACGAAAGGATGCAGCTAATCATGATTCGGCAATGTTTAGCTTATCCTAACATCAATTGTGATGGTGCTAGTGTTCTTGATGCAAATGAGTTTCCGGAGCTAGCAGATAGCGTTAGACAACGGAAGTTCAATGTTGAGCATGTTGCTGTTGGAGATGAACTCGACCCCGATAATGCCGAAATTGTTAAACGCCAATGTGAAGAACCGGAGTTTGAGCCTGATGATCCTTATGAAGACTCTTTGCTAGAGTTAGAGTCCCTTGCTAATGATGAGGCACAGTATAACATGCATTCGGAATGGGAATATGATTTTCATGTTAAAGAAATGTTAAAGAAAGCGTAGAGTAAGATGAAGAGGAACCATCTAAGTGAAGCACTGAAAGACGTTGGGGGTATAAAGAAGTTGACAAAGCCGAAAGTAAATCGTGAGTGGGTGTGTCAGCCTAAGCAGCCTTTAAATTATCAAGAACAACGCAATGAACAGCCTGTGGTTGCTTTAAGCTGAGTCCGATTCAGTTATAGGACATCAGAATAACCCACAAGAAGAAGCTGATCAATAAGAACTAACCCAAGAAACTGATTTTACCAATGTATCTGTTGGAATATTACCAAATCGGTTAAGTATGACCCCATGGCAAGCTTATATGCAGAACCTAAGTGCTTTCACTGCTGAGCCATATAATTCTGCGTGGAAATCAATTGTTGTCATTGCTGCAATGTTAAACGTGGCTGCGGGACCTGCAGTGGCTGAAGGAATGACTTGTGGTGGACCTCAAGTTGTGAAAGTGTTGGATAATCCTCAAGCTCAACCTCAAACAGCTGGTGTTAGTCCTTAAGATCCAATTCCAGAAGCTGTTAAGCACTGTCGGCATGCCGATCGGTAAGTTCGGGATGATTTTTTGAGTGGAGTTGTGATCAATAGGGTCCCTTCAAGAAGCTATGCAATTGGGAGGATATTTGTGAGTTGTTCACCAAGCTATACCACAGCAAGAAGCTCTCACCCACTGTATTTCTTAGTCCTTAGGGCAACAACTCAATGTTCACAGACACTGGCCAAGACAATGCAACCATTAGCCTGAATAATTGATCTTCAAAGTCTCATCCTTTTTCAGTCTTGAGGACAAGAATGTTTTCAAGGGGAAGGGAATGTTACAAACCGAAAATTCGAGGCTTGAATTTAAATTGATGGAAATGGCGGGAATGGACATTGGTAGTTAAAATCTGTTAAGGTTGTTCTGTTCTGGTACTGCTTCTGGTGTGCTGCTGCCACTGCTGTTAGAGTGGTGTTCTTAAGGCTGTAGGCAGGTTTGTTAGCTAATAAGTTGTAATAGCTTTAGTTAATAAGTGTTGTGTGTGTGGTTAGTAGTCTTAGTTAACTACATTGTAATAAGCTGAAAGTGTTCTGCATTGTAGGCCTGCAGTAGGCATGCTGCTGCTGTGTGGTCTTGGCGCCATTAGATTTAGGTATTATTTTTGTTACTAGATATTTTCTAAGTGTTCTAGATAGTTCTTTAGTCGGTTAAGCTAGTAAGTCTAAGATGCAATGTATTAGCAAGCTTGACCTTGCCTACAAGTAGCTGAGAAGTGTAATGTTCAGCATTCATTCAACCAATATAACAAACACAAGTCTCATTTTGGGATTAATATTCTCACTCTCATCTAACTCTCTCTATTTCTCATCTCCTTTCCCTTCTTATCTCATCTAACTCTAAATCTCTACTCTCCCATCTCAAATTCACTTCTTTCTCATCTCAAATTCTCAATCTATCCACATTTTATATTAGTTTACGTTCATGGTTCAAGCCCCAGCGTAACAATTGGTATCAGAGCCTCGTTTGGCTTCCGATCGAGTGCGTAATAAAAAAAAATTATAAAAAAATTTTCAGAAGAACTATTTAGGCGAAACTTTGTCAGCGAAGGCGAAAAGTCTGACAGGGAGCAGGAGGAGCGAAAGTGTCGAAATTTGACCTCGTTAGTTATGATTGCTTGATTGTTGTGTTGAGTACTTGATTTTGAGTCAGGATCGAGCCTAAATCAAAAGAGTAAGTCGAATTGCTCGACTAATCGTTGCTGTCAAAATTCCTGCGTGGTTAGGGTTTGTCGAATACTTTGTGCGCGATATCTGCAAGCTAGGGTTTGTAATCAGTGACGATTGTCGATCCGGTAGCAAGTGATTGTTGTGCGATTGAAAGGAGTACAACTTCATAAAACAATCGATTGTTGGAGAGTGCGAACAAATTTCTCATTTCTGCGATTTTCTTCTGCGATTTGAACTGGTTCAAGATTGAAGTTGTTGCTCATTACGGCTGATATGAGCTCTTTTCAATCAAAGTTTTATGAGCTTTTTGAGAAATTTAGACAAGAACGTAAGGAATATTGGCATAAAAAACAAGATGAATGTGAGCAGAAAAGGAGACAAGAATGAGCAGAAAAGGAGACAAGAATGGGACGAAAGGATGCAGCTAATCATGATTCGGCAATGTTTAGCTTATCCTAACATCAATTGTGATGGTGCTAGTGTTCTTGATGCAAATGAGTTTCCGGAGCTAGCAGATAGCGTTAGACAATGGAAGTTCAATGTTGAGCATGTTGCTGTTGGAGATGAACTCGACCCCGATAATGCCGAAATTGTTAAACGCCAATGTGAAGAACCGGAGTTTGAGCTTGATGATCCTTATGAAGACTCTTTGCTAGAGTTAGAGTCCCTTGCTAATGATGAGGCACAGTATAACCTGCATTCGGAATGGTAATATGATTTTCATGTTAAAGAAATGTTAAAGAAAGCGAAGAGTATGACGAAGAGGAACCATCTAAGTGAAGCATTGAAAGACGTTGGGGGTATAAAGAAGTTGACAAAGCCGAAAGTAAATCGTGAGTGGGTGCGTCAGCCTAAGCAGCTTTTAAATTCGCAAAAACAGCGCAATGAACAGCCTGTGGTTGCTTTACGCTGAGTCCGATTCAGTTATAGGACATCAGAATAACCCACAAGAAGAAGCTGATCAACAAGAACTAACCCAAGAAACTGATTTTACCAATGTATCAGTTGGAATATTACCAAATCGGTTAAGTATGACCCCATGGCAAGCTTATATGCAGAACCTAAGTGCTTTCACTGCTGAGCCATATAATTCTGCGTGGAAATTAATTGTTGTCATTGCTGCAATGTTAAACGTGGCTGCGGGACCTGCAGTGGCTGAAGGAATGACTTGTGGTGGACCTCAAGTTGTGAAAGTGTTGGATAATCCTCAAACTCAACCTCAAACAGCTGGTGTTAGTCCTTAAGATCCAATTCCAGAAGCTGTTAAGCACTGTCGGCATGCCGATCGGCAAGTTCGGGATGATTTTTTGAGTGGAGTTGTGATCAATAGGGTCCCTTTCAAGAAGCTATGCAATTGGGAGGATATTTGTGAGTTGTTCACCAAGCTATACCGCAGCAAGAAGCTCTCACCCACTGTATTTCTTAGTCCTTACGGCAACAACTCAATGTTCACAGACACTGGCCAAGACAATGCAACCTTTAGCCTGAATAATTGATCTTCAAAGTCTCATCCTTTTTCAGTCTTGAGGACAAGAATTTTTTCAAGGGGAAGGGAATGTTACAAACCGAAAATACGAGGCTTGAATTTAAATTGATGGAAATGGTGGGAATGGACATTGGTAGTTAAAATCTGTCAAGGTTGTTCTGTTCTGGTACTGCTGCTGGTGTGCTGCTGCTACTGCTGTTAGAGTGGTGTTCTTAAGGCTGTAGGCAGGTTTGTTAGCTAATAAGTTGTAATAGCTTTAGTGAATAAGTGTTGTGTGTGTGGTTAGTAGTCTTAGTTAACTACATTGTAATAAGCTGAAAGTGTTCTGCATTGTAGGCCTGCAGTAGGCATGCTGCTGCTGTGTGGTCTTGGCGCCATTAGATTTAGGTATTATTTTAGTTACTAGATATTTTCTAAGTGTTCTAGATAGTTCTCTAGTCGGTTAAGCTAGTAATTCTAAGATGCAATGTATTAGCTAGCTTGACCTTGCCTACAAGTAGCTGAGAAGTGTAATGTTCAGCATTCATTCAACCAATATAACAAGCACAAGTCTCATTTTGGGATTAATATTCTCTCTCTCATCTAACTCTCTCTATTTCTCATCTCCTTTCCCTTCTTATCTCATCTAACTCTAAATCTCTACTCTCCCATCTCAAATTCACTTCTTTCTCATCTCAAATTCTCAATCTATCCACATTTTATATTAGTTTACGTTCATGGTTCAAGCCCCAGCGTAACAATTGGTATCAGAGCCTCGTTTGGCTTCCGATCGAGTGCGTAATAAAAAAAAAATTATAAAAAAATTTTCAGAAGAACAATTCAGGCGAAAATTTGTCAGCGAAGGCGAAAAGTCTGACAGGGAGCAGGAGGAGCGAAAGTGTCGAAATTCGACCTCGTTAGTTATGATTGCTTGAGTGTTGTGTTGAGTACTTGATTTTGAGTCAGGATCGAGCCTAAATCAAAAGAGTAAGTCGAATTGCTCGACTAATCGTTGCTGTCAAAATTCCTGCGTGGTTAGGGTTGGTCGAATACTTTGTGCGCGATATCTGCAAGCTAGGGTTTGTAATCAGTGACGATTGTTGATCCGGTAGCAAGTGATTGTTGTGCGATTGAAAGGAGTAAACTTCATAAAACAATCGATTGTTGGAGAGTGCGAACAAATTTCTCATTTCTGCGATTTTCTTCTGCGATTTGAACTGGTTCAAGATTGAAGTTGTTGCTCATTACGGCTGATATGAGCTCTTTTCAATCAAAGTTTGATGAGCTTTTTGAGAAATTTAGACAAGAACGTAAGGAATATTGGCAGAAAAAACAAGAAGAATGTGAGCAGAAAAGGAGACAAGAATGGGACGAAAGGATGCAGCTAATCATGATTCGGCAATGTTTAGCTTATCCTAACATCAATTGTGATGGTGCTAGTGTTCTTGATGCAAATGAGTTTCCGGAGCTAGCAGATAGCGTTAGACAACGGAAGTTCAATGTTGAGCATGTTGCTGTTGGAGATGAACTCGACCCCGATAATGCCGAAATTGTTAAACGCCAATGTGAAGAACCGGAGTTTGAGCCTGATGATCCTTATGAAGACTCTTTGCTAGAGTTAGAGTCCCTTGCTAATGATGAGGCACAGTATAACATGCATTCGGAATGGGAATATGATTTTCATGTTAAAGAAATGTTAAAGAAAGCGTAGAGTAAGACGAAGAGGAACCACCTAAGTGAAGCATTGAAAGACGTTGGGGGTATAAAGAAGTTGACAAAGCCGAAAGTAAATCGTGAGTGGGTGTGTCAGCCTAAGCAGCTTTTAAATTCGAAAGAACAACGCAATGAACAGCCTGTGGTTGCTTTAAGCTGAGTCCGATTCAGTTATAGGACATCAGAATAACCCACAAGAAGAAGCTGATCAACAAGAACTAACCCAAGATACTGATTTTACCATTGTATCTGTTGGAATATTACCAAATCGGTAAAGAATGACCCAATGGCTAGCTTATATGCAGAACCTAAGTGCTTTCACTGCTGAGCCATATAATTCTGCGTGGAAATCAATTGTTGTCATTGCTGCAATGTTAAACGTGGCTGCTGGACCTGCAGTGGCTGAAGGAATGACTTATGGTGGACCTCAAGTTGTGAAAGTGTTGGATAATCCTCAAGCTCAACCTCAAACAGCTGGTGTTAGTCCTTAAGATCCAATTCCAGAAGCTGTTAAGCACTGTCGGCATGCCGATCGGCAAGTTCGGGATGATTTTTTGAGTGGAGTTGTGATCAATAGGGCCCCTTTCAAGAAGCTATGCAATTGGGAGGATATTTGTGAGTTGTTCACCAAGCTATACCGCAGCAAGAAGCTCTCACCCACTGTATTTCTTAGTCCTTACGACAACAACTCAATGTTCACAGACACTGGCCAAGACAATGCAACCTTTAGCCTGAATAATTGATCTTCAAAGTCTCATCCTTTTTCAGTCTAGAGGACAAGAATGTTTTCAAGGGGAAGGGAATGTTACAAACCGAAAATCCGAGGCTTGAATTTAAATTGATGGAAATGGGGGGAATGGACATTGGTAGTTAAAATCTGTTAAGGTTGTTCTGTTCTGGTACTGCTGCTGGTGTGCTGCTGCTACTGCTGTTAGAGTGGTGTTCTTAAGGCTGTAGGCAGGTTTGTTAGCTAATAAGTTGTAATAGCTTTAGTTAATAAGTGTTGTGTGTGTGGTTAGTAGTCTTAGTTAACTACATTGTAATAAGCTGAAAGCGTTCTGCATTGTAGGCCTCCAGTAGGCATGCTGCTGCTTTGGGGTCTTGGCGCCATTAGATTTAGGTATTATTTTAGTTACTAGATATTTTCTAAGTGTTCTAGATAGTTCTTTAGTCAGTTAAGCTAGTAATTCTAAGATGCAATGTATTAGCTAGCTTGACCTTGCCTACAAGTAGCTGAGAAGTGTAATGTTCAGCATTCATTCAACCAATATAACAAACACAAGTCTCATTTTGGGATTAATATTCTCTCTCTCATCTAACTCTCTCTATTTCTCATCTCCTTTCCCTTCTTATCTCATCTAACTCTAAATCTCTACTCTCCCATCTCAAATTCACTTCTTTCTCATCTCAAATTCTCAATCTATCCACATTTTATGTTAGTTTACGTTCATGGTTCAAGCCCCAGCGTAACAATTGGTATCAGAGCCTCGTTTGGCTTCCGATCGAGTGCGTAATAAAAAAAAAATTATAAAAAAATTTTCAGAAGAACAATTCAGGCGAAAATTTGTCAGCGAAGGCGAAAAGTCTGACAGGGAGCAGGAGGAGCGAAAGTGTCGAAATTCGACCTCGTTAGTTATGATTGCTTGAGTGTTGTGTTGAGTACTTGATTTTGAGTCAGGATCGAGCCTAAATCAAAAGAGTAAGTCGAATTGCTCGACTAATCGTTGCTGTCAAAATTCCGGCGTGGTTAGGGTTTGTCGAATACTTTGTGCGCGATATCTGCAAGCTAGGGTTTGTAATCAGTGACGATTGTCGATCCGGTAGCAAGTGATTGTTGTGTGATTGAAAGGAGTACAACTTCATAAAACAATCGATTGTTGGAGAGTGCGAACAAATTTCTCATTTCTGCGATTTGAACTGGTTCAAGATTGAAGTTGTTGCTCATTCCGGCTGATATGAGCTCTTTTCAATCAAAGTTTGATGAGCTTTTTTAGAAATTTAGACAAGAACGTAAGGAATATTGGCAGAAAAAACAAGAAGAATGTGAGCAGAAAAGGAGACAAGAATGGGACGAAAGGATGCAGCTAATCATGATTCGGCAATGTTTAGCTTATCCTAACATCAATTGTGATGGTGCTAGTGTTCTTGATGCAAATGAGTTTCCGGAGCTAGCAGATAGCGTTAGACAACGGAAGTTCAGTGTTGAGCATGTTGCTGTTGGAGATGAACTCGACCCCGATAATGCCAAAATTGTTAAACGCCAATGTGAAGAACCGGAGTTTGAGCCTGATGATCCTTATGAAGACTCTTTGCTAGAGTTAGAGTCCCTTGCTAATGATGAGGCACAGTATAACATGCATTCGGAATGGGAATATGATTTTCATGTTAAAGAAATGTTATAGAAAGCGAAGAGTAAGACGAAGAGGAACCATCTAAGTGAAGCATTGAAAGACGTTGGGGGTATAAAGAAGTTGACAAAGCCGAAAGTAAATCGTGAGTGGGTGTGTCAGCCTAAGCAGCTTTTAAATTATCAAGAACAACGCAATGAACAGCCTGTGGTTGCTTTAAGCTGAGTCCGATTCAGTTATAGGACATCAGAATAACCCACAAGAAGAAGCTGATCAACAAGAACTAACCCAAGAAACTGATTTTACCAATGTATCTGTTGGAATATTACCAAATCGGTTAAGTATGACCCCATGGCAAGCTTATATGCAGAACCTAAGTGCTTTCACTGCTGAGCCATATAATTCTGCGTGGAAATCAATTGTTGTCATTGCTGCAATGTTAAACATGGCTGCGGGACCTGCAGTGGCTGAAGGAATGACTTGTGGTGGACCTCAAGTTGTGAAAGTGTTGGATAATCCTCAAGCTCAACCTCAAACAGCTGGTGTTAGTCCTTAAGATCCAATTCCAGAAGCTATTAAGCACTGTCGGCATGCCGATCGGCAAGTTCGGGATGATTTTTTGAGTGGAGTTGTGATCAATAGGGTCCCTTTCAAGAAGCTATGCAATTGGGAGGATATTTGTGAGATGTTCACCAAGCTATACCGCAGCAAGAAGCTCTCACCCACTGTATTTCTTAGTCCTTACGGCAACAACTCAATGTTCACAGACACTGGCCAAGACAATGCAACCTTTAGCCTGAATAATTGATCTTCAAAGTCTCATCCTTTTTCAGTCTTGAGGACAAGAATGTTTTCAAGGGGAAGGGAATGTTACAAACCGAAAATCCGAGGCTTGAATTTAAATTGATGGAAATGGCGGGAATGGGCATTGGTAGTTAATATCTGTTAAGGTTGTTCTGTTCTGGTACTGCTGCTGGTGTGCTGCTGCTACTGCTGTTAGAGTGGTGTTCTTAAGGCTGTAGGCATGTTTGTTAGCTAATAAGTTGTAATAGCTTTAGTTAATAAGTGTTGTGTGTGTGGTTAGTAGTCTTAGTTAACTACATTGTAATAAGCTGAAAGTGTTCTGCATTGTAGGCCTGCAGTAGGCATGCTGCTGCTGTGTGGTCTTGGCGCCATTAGATTTAGGTATTATTTTAGTTACTAGATATTTTCTAAGTGTTCTAGATAGTTCTTTAGTCGGTTAAGCTAGTAAGTCTAAGATGCAATGTATTAGCAAGCTTGACCTTGCCTACAAGTAGCTGAGAAGTGTAATGTTCAGCATTCATTCAACCAATATAACAAACATAAGTCTCATTTTGGGATTAATATTCTCTCTCTCATCTAACTCTCTCTATTTCTCATCTCATTTCCCTTCTTATCTCATCTAACTCTAAATCTCTACTCTCCCATCTCAAATTCACTTCTTTCTCATCTCAAATTCTCAATCTATCCACATTTTATATTAGTTTACGTTCATGGTTCAAGCCCCAGCGTAACAATTGTTATCAGAGCCTCGTTTGGCTTCCGATCGAGTGCGTAATAAAAAAAAAATTATAAGAAAATTTTCAGAAGAACAATTCAGGCAAAAATTTGTCAGCGAAGGCGAAAAGTCTGACAGGGAGCAGGAGGAGCGAAAGTGTCGAAATTCGACCTCGTTAGTTATGATTGCTTGAGTGTTGTGTTGAGTACTTGATTTTGAGTCAGGATCGAGCCTAAATCAAAAGAGTAAGTCGAATTGCTCGACTAATCGTTGCTGTCAAAATTCGTGCGTGGTTAGGGTTTGTCGAATACTTTGTGCGCGATATCTTCAAGCTAGGGTTTGTAATCAGTGACGATTGTCGATCCGGTAGCAAGTGATTGTTGTGCGATTGAAAGGAGTACAACTTCATAAAACAATCGATTGTTGGAGAGTGCGAATAAATTTCTCATTGCTGCGATTTTCTTCGGCGATTTGAACTGGTTCAAGATTGAAGTTGTTGCTCATTACGGCTGATATGAGCTCTTTTCAATCAAAGTTTGATGAGCTTTTTGAGAAATTTAGACAAGAACGTAAGGAATATTGGCAGAAAAAACAAGAAGAATGTGAGCAAAAATGGAGACAAGAATGGGACGAAAGGATGCAGCTAATCATGATTCGGCAATGTTTAGCTTATCCTAACATCAATTGTGATGGTGCTAGTGTTCTTGATGCAAATGAGTTTCCGGAGCTAGCAGATAGCGTTAGACAACGGAAGTTCAATGTTGAAAATGTTGCTGTTGGAGATGAACTCGACCCCGATAATGCCGAAATTGTTAAACGCCAATGTGAAGAACCGGAGTTTGAGCCTGATGATCCTTATGAAGACTCTTTGCTAGAGTTAGAGTCCCTTGCTAATGATGAGGAACAGTATAACATGCATTCGGAATGGGAATATGATTTTCATGTTAAAGAAATGCTAAAGAAAGCGAAGAGTAAGACGAAGAGGAACCATCTAAGTGAAGCATTGAAAGACGTTGGGGGTATAAAGAAGTTGACAAAGCCGAAAGTGAATCGTGAGTGGGTGTGTCAGCCTAAGCAGCTTTTAAATTCGCAAGAACAACGCACTGAACAGCCTGTGGTTGCTTTAAGCTGAGTCCGATTAAGTTATAGGACATCAGAATAACCCACAAGAAGAAGCTGATCAACAAGAACTAACCCAAGAAACTGATTTTACCAATGTATCTGTTGGAATATTAACAAATCGGTTAAGTATGACCCCATGGCAAGCTTATATGCAGAACCTAAGTGCTTTCACTGCTGAGCCATATAATTCTGCGTGGAAATCAATTGTTGTCATTGCTGCAATGTTAAACGTGGCTGCGGGACCTGCAGTGGCTGAAGGAATGACTTGTGGTGGACCTCAAGTTGTGAAAGTGTTGGATAATCCTCAAGCTCAACCTCAAACAGCTGGTGTTAGTCCTCAAGATCCAATTCCAGAAGCTGTTATGCACTGTCGGCACGCCGATCGGCAAGTTCGGGATGATTTTTTGAGTGGAGTTGTGATCAATAGGGTCCCTTGCAAGAAGCTATGCAATTGGGAGGATATTTGTGAGTTGTTCACCGAGCTATACCGCAGCAAGAAGCTCTCACCCACTGTATTTCTTAGTCCTTATAGCAACAACTCAATGTTCACAGACACTGGCCAAGACAATGCAACCTTTAGCCTAAATAATTAATCTTCAAAGTCTCATCCTTTTTCAGTCTTGAGGACAAGAATGTTTTCAAGGGGAAGGGAATGTTACAAACCGAAAATCCGAGGCTTGAATTTAATTTGATGGAAATGGCGGGAATGGAAATTGGTAGTTAAAATCTGTTAAGGTTGTTCTGTTCTGGTACTGCTTCGGGTGTGCTGCTGGTACTGCTGCTGGTGTGCTGCTGCTACTGCTGTTAAAGTGGTGTTCTTAAGGCTGTATGCATGTTTGTTAGCTAATAAGTTGTAATAGCTTTATTTAATAAGTTTTGTGTGTGTGGTTAGTAGTCTTAGTTAACTACATTGTAATAAGCTGAAAGTGTTCTGCATTGTAGGCCTGCAGTAGGCATGCTGCTGCTGTGTGGTCTTGACGCCATTAGATTTAGGTATTATTTTAGTTACTAGATATTTTCTAAGTGTTCTAGATAGTTCTTTAGTCGGTTAAGCTAGTAAGTCTAAGATGCAATGTATTAGCAAGCTTGACCTTGCCTACAAGTAGCTGAGAAGTGTAATGCTCAGCATTCATTCAACCATTATAACAAACACAAGTCTCATTTTGGGATTAATATTCTCTCTCTCATCTAACTCTCTCTATTTCTCATCTCCTTTCCCTTCTTATCTCATCTAACTCTAAATCTCTACTCTCCCATCTCAAATTCACTTCTTTCTCATCTCAAATTCTCAATCTATCCACATTTTATATTAGTTTACGTTCATGGTTCAAGCCCCAGCGTAACAATTGGTATCAGAACCTCGTTTGGCTTCCGATCGAGTGCGTAATAAAAAAAAATTATAAAAAAATTTTCAGAAGAACAATTCAGGCGAAAATTTGTCAGCGAAGGCGAAAAGTCTGACAGGGAGCAGGAGGAGCGAAAGTGTCGAAATTCGACCTCGTTAGTTATGATTGCTTGAGTGTTGTGTTGAGTACTTGATTTTGAGTCAGGATCGAGCCTAAATCAAAAGAGTAAGTTGAATTGCTCAACTAATCGTTGCTGTCAAAATTCCTGCGTGGTTAGGGTTTGTCGAATACTTTGTGCGCGATATCTGCAAGCTAGGCTTTGTAATCAGTGACGATTGTCGATCCGGTAGCAAGTGATTGTTGTGCGATTGAAAGGAGTACAACTTCATAAAACAATCGATTGTTGGAGAGTGCGAACAAATTTCTCATTTCTGCGATTTGAACTGGTTCAAGATTGAAGTTGTTGCTCATTACGGCTGATATGAGCTCTTTTCAATCAAAGTTTGATGAGCTTTTTGAGAAATTTAGACAAGAACGTAAGGAATATTGGCAGAAAAAACAAGAAGAATGTGAGCAGAAAAGGAGACAAGAATGGGACGAAAGGATGCAGCTAATCATGATTCGGCAATGTTTAGCTTATCCTAACATCAATTGTGATGGTGCTAGTGTTCTTGATGCAAATGAGTTTCCGGAGCTAGCAGATAGCGTTAGACAACGGAAGTTCAATGTTGAGCATGTTGTTGTTGGAGATGAACTCGACCCCGATAATGCCGAAATTGTTAAACGCCAATGTGAAGAACCGGAGTTTGAGCCTGATGATCCTTATGAAGACTCTTTGCTAGAGTTAGAGTCCCTTGCTAATGATGAGGCACAGTATAACATGCATTCGGAATGGGAATATTATTTTCATGTAAAAGGAATGTTAAAGAAAGCGAAGAGTAAGACGAAGAGGAACCATCTAAGTGAAGCATTGAAAGACGTTGGGGGTATAAAGAAGTTGACAAAGCCGAAAGTGAATCGTGAGTGGGTGTGTCAGCCTAAGCAGCTTTTAAATTCGCAAGAACAACGCAATGAACAGCCTGTGGTTGCTTTAAACCGAGTCCGATTCAGTTATAGGACATCAGAATAACCCACAAGAAGAAGCTGATCAACAAGAACTAACCCAAGAAACTGATTTTACCAATGTATCTGTTGGAATATTACCAAATCGGTTAAGTATGACCCCATGGCAAGCTTATATGCAGGACCTAAGTGCTTTCAATACTGAGCCATATAATTCTGCGTGGAAATCAATTGTTGTTATTGCTGCAATGTTAAACGTGGCTGCGGGACCTGCAGTGGCTGAAGGAATGACTTGTGATGGACCTCAAGCTTTGAATGTGTTGGATAATCCTCAAGTTCAACCTCAAACAGCTGGTGTTAGTCCTCAAGATCCAATTCCAGAAGCTGTTATGCACTGTCGGCACGCCGATCGGCAAGTTCGGGATGATTTTTTGAGTGGAGTTGTGATCAATAGGGTCCCTTGCAAGAAGCTATGCAATTGGGAGGATATTTGTGAGTTGTTCATCGAGCTATACCGCAGCAAGAAGCTCTCACCCACTGTATTTCTTAGTCCTTATAGCAACAACTCAATGTTCACAGACACTGGCCAAGACAATGCAACCTTTAGCCTAAATAATTAATCTTCAAAGTCTCATCCTTTTTCAGTCTTGAGGACAAGAATGTTTTCAAGGGGAAGGGAATGTTACAAACCGAAAATCCGAGGCTTGAATTTAATTTGATGGAAATGGCGGGAATGGAAATTGGTAGTTAAAATCTGTTAAGGTTGTTCTGTTCTGGTACTGCTTCGGGTGTGCTGCTGGTACTGCTGCTGGTGTGCTGCTGCTACTGCTGTTAGAGTGGTGTTCTTAAGGCTGTAGGCATGTTTGTTGGCTAATAAGTTGTAATAGCTTTAGTTAATAAGTGTTGTGTGTGTGGTTAGTAGTCTTAGTTAACTATATTGTAATAAGCTGAAAGTGTTCTGCATTGTAAGCCTGCAGTAGGCATGCTGCTGCTGTGTGGTCTTGGCGCCATTAGATTTAGGTATTATTTTAGTTACTAGATATTTTGTAAGTGTTCTAGATAGTTCTTTAGCCGGTTAAGCTAGTAAGTCCGAGATGCAATGTATTAGCAAGCTTGACCTTGCCTATAAGTGGCTGAGAAGTGTAATGTTCGGCATTCATTCAACCAATATAACAAACACAAGTCTCATTTTGGGATTAATATTCTCTCTCTCATCTAACTCTCTCTATTTCTCATCTCCTTTCCCTTCTTATCTCATCTAACTCTAAATCTCTACTCTCTCATCTCAAATTCACTTCTTTCTCATCTCAAATTCTCAATCTATCCGCATTTTATATTAGTTTACGTTCGGGGTTCAAGCCTGAGCGTAACAGATAATGGTAGTAGTTATACTTATTCTTCGTCATGGACATCTAGTGGAGGGGTTGTTGTCATCAATACAGTCTATTTAAGAAACATCGAATAAATGGTTTTAGTCTAGAGTGTAGTGAGATTTATTTAGTGGAATTGAGTCTCATTAAATGGTAATTAAATTATTTCATGAGATGATTAATTTAACGCATTTTGAGCTAGATTGATATTGTCCATGAGTTCTCTGCACAAGCCTCTGTATTTATTGTCATCGAAAAAATATTAAAGAGTTAATAAGATGAATAATTTATCTATGAGATGGGTGTATTAATTTTGCCATTTCATGAGATGAATAAAAATTAAAAATTTTAAAATAAAACAATTTTGGGGAATTAAAATTTATAAGATGAATTTTTACATGTGAGAAATAAAGCCAAAAAAAAAAGAAATTCGCATTTGCACAAGCTCAATCCAGGGGCTCGCAAAGGCAGTGTCATGCGCTGGGTTGCCCAGGGGAGTAATATGTGTGCCCTAGCCTCAACCATTGGACGTGCAACATTTGGCACACATTTTGGATGACACGCTACGTTTTGATTTTAACTGGGCAAATCCCACACCGAAAATTAGCCTTTATTTGCTCTGGTACACTACCATAAATAGGGGTACCTATTCAAGAGCTTTGGAATTCAATTGAAACAAATTGTCCTAGGGTTTCTGGAATTGTTTCAGAAACCCAATTGGAGAGAAAATTTTTCGTTAAAATTTTTCTTCCCTACTTTTATACTTTTCGGAGCCCACCTTTCGGGCAGTTCGAGGTCATTGCGTAGATGATCGCGGGATCTCGATTTTTTGTATTCTTTTGAAGATTATTATTTCTTTTTGGTTTTCTTATTTTTGGAGCAATTCTAGGTACATTATCTTTCCTTCACTTTTAGTTTTGCTTTTCTATTTACTTATAGTATTTGTTATTATGCCCATTTATGCTTATATATTGTCATGAATGCATTAGAGTAAAAGGCCTATCGATCTAAATTTCGAATTTAGATCTGTAGATTTAAATTATGAATTTAAATCTGTAGATTTAAAATTAGGAATTTTAAATCAACCCTATGCTTAGAATTATGAAATCTAAACCCTTCCACTGTGTAAATTTTATAAAATTAGGGAGAACTTCTGAAATTCATCCCCACAACCGATATTAGGGCAAATGGTTTATAGAGATAAACCTATTCTCGGGAACTCTCGCATCTGAGGTGTTACAAAGCGTGACTCTCCGACCGGAGGGCTTAGGTAGAGAGAAGAGTCTCCTACTTTAAGTGGTCTAATAGGTATCCCTGGTTGTGGCCGCAGTTGAAAAATTGTAAACCCAACGAACGGTATCAGAGTTTATTTTTCTAACAAAAGTTATTATTTTCCCAACAATTGACATCAGAGCTAGTCTCTGATCACTTCATAATATATATATAAATAGGCATAATAAGATCGAAATAAATAGATCTACGAACTAATAAAATAGAGATTTTATTAAGAAGAAAAATCTTGTTTGAATGAGTGATTTAAATTATTTAAATCATTAAAGGGATTAATAGTTAACTAGGTTATATAAAGTAACGGTTTAAATTGTATAAATCGTTAATAAATTAATCGTTAATTCAAATCTATCAATCTATAAATTTGCGATTATGTTATTTGTATAATGAGAATATGCATGCTTGATTAAGAACTGTAAAATCAGATAAGATAAATCTATTGAGATTACATGACAAAATTGGATAAAATTAATCTAATGAGATTAGATTTAATTATTTACTTTAAGTTAATTTTTTATAATTTAAAATTAAAAAAATTTGGGTCAGCAGACACTGACGTCTGACATCAGCGTCTGACGTATGCAATTATTTTAAAAAATATTATTTGTTTTATTTATTTAATTTTAAGGACGTGTTTACATCAGTATTAGTTTATAGAATAATTATAAATTAATTATTTTATTAATTAATTTCTTTTTAGAATGTGATTCTAAATTAGATTATGAGATAGCTTAAGTTGTAAATCAGTGTTATTTTAAATAAAAGTTATTTTTAAATTAGTTTTAAAATAAGATACTAAAATAGACTAGGAGATAGTCTAAATCGTTATTGCTTTAAAATGAAAGTTAAATTTTATTTAGCTTATGTAAATTTAGAATAAGATTCTAAATAGGACTATTGGATTGTCTAAGGTTATTTAATTTTAGAATGAGATTGTAAATAAGATTATGGGATAGTCTAAGTTCTAAATCGCTACTGTTTTTAAATTAAATTAATTTATAATAATTAATTAGTTTTAGAATTAGATTCTAATATAGATTATGAGATAATCGGAATTACGAAATTATTTTGAGTTAAAAATTAATTTCTATTAATTGATTTAGTTTTAGAATGGGATTCTAAAAGTTGATTATTAGATAATCTAAATAATATTATAGAAATTTTTTATTTTAAAATTAATTAATTTATTTTATTGATTAAATTTAGAATGAGATTCTAAATTTAGATTATGAGATAATCTACATAGTAAAATGATAATGTCTTAAATAAATTAATTAGTAAATTATGGTAATTTCTAAAGGGGTTATGAGATAATCCAAGTTGTAAATACAAGTCAATTAAAAATCACTAGTTCGTAAAAATAAAGTGGGAGCGAGGTTTCAATTGTTCTAACCTCACAGTCTCCATTACCGGTCTATCATTATAATGGATCGATAGACCTCCTTGCGGAGGATATCCGTTTGCAGATTACAGGGTTAGACTTCTATTGGGATAAACCAAAGTGAAAAGAAGCGATGCGACCACGTTGCGGTGGAGTATTACGTGTATTTGTATGGAGGTTTAGGTAATGGTTTACACTTGACTAGCGTGATGCATTAGCCTCCCCGAGGAGCTATGTTGTGTTATGTTAGAGACTAACGTAAAGTTTTGATTTAATCGAGTTTAGTAAGAGTTACTAGAAAAACAGGTTGATTGAGAATAGTTCTCACCCGAACTGGCTTCGTGCGACCCCGTTGCCGGATATCATTGTATGCATGTTAGTACAGTTGGTGGATATCTGACTTATTGCGTATGCTAAATTGAAAGAATAGATAACACTATGTTTTACATGACTCTTGTTAGACATTTACACAAATATTTGCATTTATAGTATTTTAAAATTGATACGACTAGTGAACTTCACTTTATTACTAGTGCATAATGAAGTCATTGGACCAAATTACTTTGTCCAGAAAAACCAAATTAGACTTTGTTATTACTCACAAGGGACCTACTGGAAAGAAAGGAAAGGGCAAGTTTACTTTTATAGAAACGAAGTCCATAAAGAAGTCGGCAAAAGGAAAGTGTTTCTTTTGCAGCAAGACTGGCCACTAGATGAAAAACTTCACTAAGTACTTAGCTTCTCTCCTTATAAAGACTACTAAGATATCTGGTGAAGATATGTTGATATCTCACTTATTTGAGTTATGCACAATTGAGAGTCCACCAGGTTCTTGGTGTGTGGACTCGTGTTCAATTGACCATATCTGTAATATGTTACAGGGGCTCAGGCTAACCAAAAGTTTGCGTGATGGGGAGCTGTACCTAATGGCTAAGGACAGTACAAGAGTAGTGGTCTTAGAAGCAGGAGAAGTTAGCTTAGAATTTAGTGGTAGAGTTATTTTTTCTAAAGGATTGTTTATTTAAACCTACGCTGTATAGGAATTTAATTTCTGTACTTCAATTAATGAATAATTGTTATTCAATCGATTTTGGTAATGAGGATTTTAATACAAGAAACAAATTGTTTGTTTACAAATGCACATGAATAAATTGTTTATTCATGTATTTCCTTATCAAAACTCTTGTATTTCTTAAAGTGAATCTAACCTAAGCTAACTTTTTCGATCTCTTAAAAGAAAACACTTTGAAGGGGATAATGCCTACACATGGCAACAATATTTAGGTCACACTAATTCGAACAGGATCCAAAGATTGGTAAAAGATGGGCTGATAGAGGCTTTGGACTTGAGGTCATTACCAGTCTGCGAATTCTGCATAGAAAGAAAGATGACCAAGTCTGTCTTTAAGAGTAAAGGCAGCAGGGTTGGTGACCTGCTTGAACTGGTTCACATAGATGTATGTGAACCAATAAAAGTTCAGACAAGATGTGGGTATGAGTAATTAATCACTTCTAGTGATGATAACTCACGACATGGATATGTTTACTTAATGGGACACAAGTTGGACGTTTTGAAAAATTCAAGAGTAGACAGTTGAAGTTTAAAAGCTATTAGATAAACAAGTTAAGTCGCTTCGATCAGATCGAGCTGGTGAATATTTTTGAGGTAGTTTCTAGATTTCCTAACTATAAATAAGATAAGATCTCAGCTTTCTACTCTGGGTACACCCAGTAGAATGGTGCTGCAAATAAAAGGAACAAGGACGATCTTTTCTACAGTTCTTTTTATTAAAAAGGTTTTTGTGAATATATTGCAAAATACTTAGAGAAGCATTTTACAAGTAAACTATGAAAGCAAAAATAAAATAGTATTATAAAAATTAAAAGAAAATGGCACTAATTTTGAACAGCTAGAGACAACCCAAGACAAAGTGGACGCATTAGATGCACCTACTAATAGGAACGAGAATGTTCCAGGCACACAAGAGCCTACGTGTGGAGGGAGGATTCTCAGAACACGTGACAGATTCATAGTGAGAGCCTTAGTTGTTGACCGTGTCATTGAGTCTGATCCTTTTAGCCATAATGAAGCAATTAAGTCTTATAGTTTTGAGCAAATGGTTAAACGAACCATGCGTGTACAAACGTCATTAAGAGAAAGTAGTGATTTTCTTAGTATTGTATGTCAACAATATACTACTCATTGAGAATGATGTAGGGGTGTCATTCGCTGTAAAAATTTGATTGTTAGGAAAGCTTGATATGAAGGACATAGGAGAAGCCAACTCTACTCTTAGGATTAAGCTTCTGCGAGGTCATAAAAGTTGGATGTTGGGTCTCTCTATAGCCACTTATGCTGACAAGATGTTGCCAAGGTATAGCATGGAGTCCCTTTTTCTTTTTAGAGCAGTGTTCTATGGCACCTCAAGAGGGCGAATAGTTGAGAAATATTCCATATGCTTTGGCAGTAGGAGCCTCATGTATGCCATGCTGTGCATGAGACTAGGTATTTGCTATGCCGTGGTTTAGTAACCAGGTGTCAGTCTAACCCGGGTCCGATGCACCAGATGACAATGAAGCGTTTTCTCTAGTACTTAATAAAGACTAGAGATTATATGCTGATCTTTTAAAGTGACAAGTTAGTTCCAGTTGGATATATTGTTTTCAAACTTCCAGTCAGACATATATGCAAGACGTTCGGCGTCTGAGCATGACTTTACCCTTAGAGTGGGAGCCATTAGTGGGAGGAATGTCAAGCAGTATTGTATTGCGGACTTCACCATAGAGGCTAAATAAGCCGTAGCTTCAGAAGTTGTATAGAAGGCATGTTGGCTCACATAGTGCAATTGACTTCACTAAGAGTTAGACTAAGTGAACTTTTGGTTCCATCTTAAAAGGGATGAGTATAAAGTGTGTAATAAATTGAATTTAGGACAAGTGAAAGATTGTTAGGAATAATGTTTTGAAATTCAGATTTATTCTGGATATGTTATTTTAATTAATAAATAAAATTGAAGTTCTAGTCGTTTCCTTTTTGAATTTGTGTAAGCGAACATTTATACTGCCTGTGATTTTCTATTTGGAAACATCCATGAGATGGATGTAGTCCTCATATTACAATTTACATATTTGCTCTAAGTGGTTTATGAGACTAATCCATTGATAGACTTGGAACAAATGGCATGGATTGTTATTTGAAACACTTGTAGTCAAAGACAAGTTTGGACTACTTGTATGCTAAGTCTATAACGTGACACTTTAGATGACTTGTTTTGGTCATATGAATGGAGATCCAAAAAGTGTTATATTGGTATGTTTAATAAGATTGGCACGTTGAATTGGACCGTGCGGATTACTTGTTTCTAGAGCACTATCAGAGATGGGTGAATCATGTTGTACTATTTCAACGACGACTCTAAATCGTAAGGGTAGTTTAGACTTGTGCATGGAGCGTTAGTTACTTTTGTGTACTATAATTAAGGTCTAAACGCATGATTGAGTTCCCACGTACACTGGGTAGCGGCGTGAAGTGTGACAACAATCGGGTATTCAATAGGAAATCTACAATCTCTAATGAGATATAGATATCCTCTTAGTTGATTCGCAAATATTTGAATAGTTCGGAGACTTTGGCCAAAGTATTCCAATTGTTTGACATTTGGAATTTGTATTATGAATATGTTCAAGCATAAATAAATTATTTAGTGAAGGGCGACTGTTATGATCCAAGAATTCAAGGTTTGAGCGGTTGTTGGCTGAGTTGCTGATCAGTTCTCTTGGTGCTGCTGCTGTGGTGTTCTGTTGCATATTGTTTTGTTGCTGTTGTTCGGTTGCTGCTGGTAGGTGCTGTTGTTAGCTTAAGAGGATGTTTAGCTTTAGTTAAATGTTGTTCCTAAAGTAGTTTTTCCTTGGTGCATTGTAATTAGCTGCAGTTATCTCCTGCATTGTAATATCCTGCAGTAAGCTTGTGTTCGGTTGGGGCGTTGGCGCCTTAATAGTTCAAATGTTAGTTGTGCTTGGTGCCAATATCTTAGGCAGTTGTTAGCTAGATATTTTCTAGATATTTTCCTTAGGCAGTTGCTTGTATTTGTCAAGGTTCAATGTCTAGAATTGCTATAAGTAGTAGTTGTGCTGTAATTTTAGATCATTCAATCAAATATCAAACAACTATCTCAAATTGAGATCAAATTCTCTCTCTCATCTAACTTTCTCTACTTCTCATCCCTATTTCTCTAATTTCTCATCTCAATTCACTTCTTTCTCACCTCATATTGTCAATCTATCCTAAATTTACTTAGCTTACGCTTGTGATTCAATCACGAGCGTAACAATTGGTATCAGAGCCTCATTTGGCTTCCAATTGAGTGCGTGATCAAAAGAAAAAAAAAATATATGCATAAAAAAATATGTTCAGTGCTGATTTTGCTCAAAATTAGCTGATCAAGTGCAGATTTTAGTAAAATTCAAATCAGTTAAGGAAAATTTGATCAAGATCATTTGAGATTTGTGATTCTTAAATTTGATCTTGAAATTTCAGAAACTTGTTGATCATATTTGGTGATTGTGCTGCTGTTAATTCGAAAATCATTCATATCATTTCAGATTGTGAGGTTCAAGAGTGAAGTATGGATGGTGGTGTGACAACAAGATCAGAAGCTGCCAAGGCTATTGCAAGTCCTTCTTATGCAGATGTTAGTGGTAATGCTGAGGATGAACCGCAATTGTTACTCGTGATGTGCGAAATGCAGAGATGAAAGCCTTGATTGTTCAGCTTAATCAAGATCAGCTGGAGTGTGAACAAAGAAATAAACAAGATCAGCTGGAGAGGGAGCAAAGAATGGAGGAACGATTGCATAAAATGTTGCAAGAATAGGATCAGAAGTTTAATGAGCATTTTGGCCTGCAAATTCAGTGTGTTGATCAGAAAATATCCGATCAATTAAATCAACAAAAGCAATAATTTGAAGAGCCATTAGCTAATCAAATGAATCAACAAGCAAAAGAGTTTGATGAAAAGATTGATGATCGTTTGAATCAACAATTACAACTGTTTGAAGAAAGGTTGGGTGAAATTCAAGGCCAACTTAGGAGGCAAAATGCAACCTCAGCTCCTAAGCCTTTGATTCCAGTCAGCTCACTACTTAGGAACAATCAGATACAACCACCAGTAGTGTTTCAATCAAATGTTCCAAACGTTGCTGCTGAGCCTGCAGGGGTTGAAGGAAGGTCGCAAGAAGGACCTCAAGCTGCTAATGTGAATTTTCGTCCTCGAGTTCAGCTTCAATCTGAAGATGTTAGACCTTAAAATCAGATTCCAGAAGCTGAAATATCTGTCTGTTGGCATGAACAACTATTGGACCGGGAGCAAATTCGATCTTCGGGCATGAAATTAGGACAGGAAGATCACCCTCCAGATTCTTCAGGTCGTCCACCTGATCTTGCAGTATAGATCAGATCAAGACATGAAAATTCAGGACACTTTGATCCATCTCATGATCCAACACACACGCGACCTGTTTGCTTGAATGTCGGACACTTTGTTCATCCACTAGACCCTGTTCAGCAGTATTTTCATGGACATAATGCTTTTGAATCTGTTCCTAACCGTAGCAATGAAGCTTCTGGTGGTAATAGAAGCAATGGCTTTAGACAACCAAGAGTACAAATGGAGAATTTTGATGGGAAGCAACCACATTCTTGGTTAAGGAATTGTGAACATTACTTCCATTTCTATTCCATTTCCGATGATCAAAAGATGGAATTGGCTGCGGTTTATCTTCAAGGAGATCATGAAGTTTGGCTCTATAGTCTATTGAAGAGCAATTCTACACTTACTTGGGTTGAGTGTATGATTGAGCTTTGTGAACGCTATGGTGATGAAGATACGAGTGATATAGTTGATAGCTTCAACAAGCTGACTCAAGTTACAACCGTGAAGGAGTACATGGCAAGGTTTGAGAATCTCAGAGCAAGTATGATAACTGTAAATCCTCAAGCTCCTGAGTGCTTTTATGTCTCGAGTTTTATCAGTGGATTAAAGCCTAAAATCAAGAATTTGGTGAAGGCTATCGGTCCTACTTCTTTATCCCAAGCTTATGCAAAGGCGAAGTTGTTTGAGGCCACATTTCTATTAACCAATGATGGACCCAAACATCGAGGAGAAAGCTCACAACAACACCAAAAAGGGGGAGATGAATCCAAAGTGAACCGCCCCTTTGAGAAGAACACATTTTAAGAAGAGGCCTCAAAGACTCTGTTTTAAGTGTCGTTAGCCTTATGAAATAGGCCATAAATGTAATCCTAAATTTCTCATGACGGTTAGGGGAGTTAACATTGAAAGGGCAGTCCGATAGTGATTGGACCGATGTTGAAAATAAGGATTGTGACCAAGAACTTTTCAGTGAGGATGAAGTGGAGATTTCCTTAGCAGCTTTGACAGGGCAAGGAATGCATAAAGCGATCAGGACAAAAAGGGAAAGCAGGCACGAGATCGGTTGTCATCTTGATAGACAGTGGAAGCACTCACAGTTTTATTGATCCAAAAATAGTGAAGAAAGTGGGACATGAGGTGATCAAGACTCATTCCTTGTCAGTGAACATGGTAGATGGAAACTCTATCCTTACTCAGGACAAATGTCGAGCCTTTCAGTGGTCTATGCATGAACATCAGCTCACATACGATTTCAGAGTCCTTCCCCTGGGTGGATGTGATATGGTGCTGGGAGTTGATTGGATGCGTGCTTTTAACCCGATGTCCTTTGATTATGTTAAGCACGTTGTGTCTTTTAAGTGTCAGGGATCTAGAGTTACATTGCAAGGCATGGACGATCACTAATTTCCATTCTTGAGGACAAGAATGTTTACAAGGGGAAGGGAATGTTATGATTCGAGAATACAAGGCTTGGGCAGTTGTTGGTTGAGTTGCTGATTAGCTCTATTGGTGCTGCTACTGTGGTGTTCTGCTGCATATTGTTTTGTTGTTGCTGTTCGGTTGCTGCTGTTAGGTGCTGCTGTTAGCTTAAAAGGATGTTTAGCTTTAGTTAAATGTTGTTCCTAAAGTAGTTTTTCCTTGGTGCGTTGTAATAAGCTGCAGTTATCTCCTGCATTGTAATATCCTGCAGTAAGCTTGTGTTCGGTTGGGGCGTTGGCGCCTTAGTAGTTCAAATGTTAGTTGTGCTTGGCGCCAATATCTTAGGTAGTTGTTAGTTAGATATTTTCTAGATATTTTCCTTATGCAGTTGCTTGTATTTGTCTTGGTTCAATGTCTAGAATTGCTACAAGTAGTAGTTGAGCTGTAATTTCATATCATTCAATCAAATATCAAACAACTATCTCAAATTGAGATCAAATTCTATCTCTCATCTAACTCTCTCTAGTTCTCGTCCCTATTTCTCTAATTTCTCATCTCAATTCACTTCTTTCTCACCTCATACTCTCAATCTGTCCTAAATTTACTTAGCTTACGCTTGTGATTCAATCACGAGCGTAATAGCGAGTCCGTAGCTAATGGAGAAGTGGTGAGAAGGATAATGGTAGAAGTTATACTTTTTCTTCGTCATGGACATCTAGTGCAGGGGTTATTGTTATCAATAGAGTTTTTTTGGGAAATATCGAATAAATGGTTTGAGTTTGGAGTATAGTAAAATTTGTTTAGTGAAATTAAGTCTCATTAAATGGTAATTAAATTACTTCATAAGATGATAATTTCACCCATTTGGAGCGAGATTTAATTTGTTCCTAAGATCCCTGCGCAAGCCTTTGCATTTAATGCCACAAAAAAATGTTAAAGAATTCATGAGATGAATTATTTATCCATCAGATGGGTAAATTAATTTTGCCAAACATTATTCATGAGATGAATAAAAATTATAAACTATAAATAAAATAATTTTGAAAAATTAAAATTCATAAGATGATTTTTTACATGTAAGAAATAAACCAAAAAAAAAAAATATATGAAATTTGCATTTACACAGGCTCAATCCGCCGCTTGGAAAAGTAGCTAGCATGCTGGGCTGCCCAGGGCAGTAATCTATGTGCCCCAGCCTTGACTAATAGGCGTACGAGACGTGGCACGCGTTTTGAAATAAAAAGCCATGCAATTTTGAACTGTGATAAAACACATCATTTTATGTGTTCTTTGGATGATATGCTTCGTTTTGATTTTAACTGGGCGAATCCCATATCGAATATCAGCCTATTTTTCAATCTGGTACACTACTGTAATTTGGGGTACCAATTCCAGAGGTTTGGAATTCAATTAAAACAAATTATTTTATGGTTTCTAGAATTGTTTCAGAAACCAATTGGAGAAAAAAATTTTCCATTAAAATTTTTCTTTCCTAGTTTAATATTTTTCGGAGCCCACTCTCCGGGCAGTTCGAGGTCATTGTGTACAAGATTTCGAGGTCTCGATTTTTGGTATAATTTTGAAGATTATTATATTTTTTCTCGTTTTCTTATTATTGGAGCAATTCCAGGGACGTTTTCTTCCCTGCACTTTTAGTTTTTCTTTTCTATTTATTTACTGTATTCGTATTACGCTTGTTTAAGCGTTTGCATTGTTATGAATGTATTAGAGTAAAAAGGCCTATAGATCTAAATTAAGAATTTAGATGTGTAGATTTAAGTTAATAATTTAAATCTACAGATTTAAAATTATGAATTTTAAATCAATCCTAGGTTTAGATTATGAATTCTAAACCCTTCCGTTGCGTAAAATTTATAAAATTAGGGAGAATTTTTGAAATTTGTCCCAACAACCGGTATTAGGGCGAACGGTTTATAGAGGTAAATCTATTGCTGGGAACTCTAGCACGTGAGGTGTCTTGAAGCGTTACTCTTAGACCTAGGGCTTAAGTAGATAGAATAGTCTCCTAATTTAAGTGCTCTAATAGGTACCCCTTGTTGTGACTATATTTGAAAAATTGTGAACCCAATGATTGGTATCATAATTTATTTTCCCCACAAAACCATATTTTTCCCAACATATTCTCCTAAAGGAAATGGGATAGATCATTGCCAAAAAGTCAAGCTAATGACTATAACTTAAGCGCTTCTTGAGAGGCAACCCAAGTTTTCTTTTCCTTACATCTTTTCCTTCAATTTCTTTTTATTTTTATTATTTTCGTATATTTTTGTACCTTTTGTTCCACATGTTCTTGAAACAAGTTTGGGGGTAACTTGGTCACGGCATTTGCCATCAAACAAGCAATCCTCAAACCTCGAAAGTATCCCTCACCTACTGCTTTGGTCTTTATATTTTCTTTTAACAATGAGGACAATGTTACCTTTAAATTTGGCGGTGGGAGAGACAATTTTTAAAATTTTGAACAAAATTTTTTTTCGAAACTTTTTCCTGTTTTATCTTTTAGAGTCAGTTTTAGTGCCTCCCAGAGTTTGGAGCCTTTGTATGGAGATGCAGATAGTGTCAACTAACAAAAAATTGTCTAATTTCTACAGTTTAGATCCTTAGTTTTTAAAATTTCATTATTGAACCCATGTAAAAAAAAAAAAACCCCCCTTATCATCATACTTTTTAGGCACTTTTTCCATTCTTTTTAGCTTGTTCACTTTAATTAGATTTGAATAACCGGAGAATCAATTTTTTTTGTGTTCTATTTGCAAAACATAATATAATCTAAGGCCCTATCTTGATAAAACCCTGGTTTTTGAGTTGACCAATTAGCTTGGCTGTTTTACTTTTCTTTATAATTAAAAGATACTCAAATTTGAATAGATTGCATTAAGATTATCATATACATAATAGACTTTGAAGAGTTATGCTTAAGTATAAAGAAAAAAAAATGAGGAAAAAAAATAATATATAGAGGAAGCATCTCTAGCACTGCTATCTCATATAAACATTTGAAGATATGTGCTACCCATCATGAGGGCATCTTAGTGGTGACTTCTCTTACCCATGCAGTCATTGCCCGGGGGTTAGGAATTTAATTCTCACTGAAGATATACTTGGAAAGTCATAATGAAAGCATCTCTGTGGTGGCTTCTCTTACCCTTGTGTTCATCGCTCAGGGGTTAAGAGTTTAATTCTCACTGAAGATATACTCACATGGTAGTATTGAGGGCGTCTCAGTGGTGGTTTTTCTTACCCATTTGATCATCAACTAGGGGTCACGAGTTTGATTCTCGCTAAAGATATATTCATGAGCCGAGATTAACTTGGGTAGATCACTTCCTCATATATATATATATATATATATATATATATAAAGAGAGAGAAGAAGAAAAAAAATTGTGAATAATTTTAGTTTTGGGCATACTTGATAAGTCTTGTTGTGAGTGGTATAATTTTTGGCTTCCATTTGGTTTGAATGTCCTGAGATTAGAAACAACAGATAAACTTAATTCGCTCAGCTAACTTTTGAATTCGTTTACTTAGGTAATTAATAGGTTTTTCCTTGGAAAGATTGTTTTGCCTTTAGAACCTTAAAACTTTGAGCCTCGGTCATTCTTTTCAAATAGAGGTAGTCTTCCTTTAAATTGTGTTAAATTTTTAAAAAGCATGAGATCTTGCATTTTAATGTTTAGCCTTCCTCGAGGATGAGCAAAATTTAAGTTTGGGAGAATTTTGATAAGTCTTATTTAGTATATAATTATTTATATCTTTTTTGGTTCATTTTTACCATTTTGCATCAAACTTTTATCGGTTTCGCTCTTTTTCGCTCATATTGCCAATTTCTTCCAGAAACACTCATTTTATTGCTAAATCTTGCTAGGTTTTATTACCAAAATCAACAAGTGGAAGCAAGATACATAAAATAAAAGCAAAAAATTGGCAAAAACTCATCCTAAGCTCACAGTTTCACCAAGGAACAACTAGAAGTGACGCAAGTTGTTGCAATTTGATTTTGGGCGGCTTTTTTTTTTGTGTGTGTGCAAAATATAGCTTGAGTACATTGTATGCACTATGAACATAAGCAACACGATATGAAATTGCAGTTTGGGCAGTGGAAAAGTGAAGAAAAACATAAAATAAACCAATTTGATGCAAGTTGAAAGTGGGCGGCAATGAAGAGCAAATGAGAAGGAAGCAAGATCAATTTTTTTATTCATGATTTATCACTATAAATAGAGGTGATTTGGGGAGTGTATGATCATCCTCTCCACCAGAAAAAAATCACAAAATAAAGTAGAGAATAGAAGAGGAAAACCGTGAGGAAGGAGAAGAAGGAAGGAAGAAAGTTTGGTTTGTAATTTTGCATTTTTAAGTTCTTTACTATCCTTCTCTTCTTTAAAGTTCATGAATTTTGTCTTAATTTTTCTTTATATCATGTCTATCATGAACTAATTTTATTTTTCCAAGGCTACAATATAGCCTAAGTTGTAATATACACTTTCTTATAATTCAACATATTCAATGTTTTGTTATTGCGGTGTTGAAGCGTTTGTCATTGTTATGCATGAGTTTTGAATAATTGATAACCATTTAAAGCCTCTAATGATTCATAATGAGCCCAAGAGGAGATTTATGGTGATTGGTAAGATGATAAATACCACAAATTGAGTGAATGCTCGAGAGAGATTTACACGATTTGTGTGGTTTTAAGTAAAAACCATGGATTTTCAAAACTTTTTTCTTATTTAAATTCATACAAGAGATTGATGAGTTAATATATACAATAACATGATAAATGTTTCTCGAGAGAGATTATTTGGTAAATTAGGGCTTTTGTCCATCAACAATAACGACTTGAATATCGAGAATAGAAAGGCGCATTGAAGCAACTAGGTGAAATCAGCCTTGGATCTTATTAAATTATAAAAATCATCTTAAAATAAAAAAAAATTATAAACAAAATAGAAAACGTTTTTGTTCTTTTTCATTTTGTTTTGTTTCATATAAAAATTTTTAATTTTCGGTCTTTCAAATATCGCTAAAACTATTAATTTCGGTACTCACTCAATAATCAATCCTTGTTAAGCATATACAACAAGTTAAGCATAAATTACAAAATCCTTTCCTATAAAGTTCGTGCTTTTAGTATGGATTAACTTGTCAGATTCAAAAATTAACTTAAAGCCAAATTTATTCAACAATGCACCCAAGACTAAATTCCTACCTAGATCAGAAACATGCAATGCAATTTGCAAACATATAGATTTTCTAAAGTTGAGCTCCAGAAGGACATATTGCCGTGGATAGGGACCGACCTAGAATTGCCCATGTACACCTTCTCCCCATCAGTGGCTTTCTCATATTCGTGGAGCGGGTCCTTATTAGTTGCCACTAGTATTTACAACCCACTGGACTGCGTTCCCAACCACATTTACCTCGGAGATCATGGAAACAAACACTTCTTTTTCCATGGTAACGTCAGCTAGGGGCCTATTCTAACTGCTTTCTAGGTTCGAATCCCTTCCTGCAATTTCTCAAGGTGTGGCCATTCTTGCCACTAGTCCAAAACTTTCATTTGATCTTATTTTGGTCATCATCGTAATTGTAAATTGGCTTCTTTACTGATTGACTTTGCTTGCTGCTATGCCCTTCCTCTCAAGCATTAGACCTATTCTTGTTTAGAGGTTTCTTGAACTTGCCTTTCTTACTTTCTTTTCTAGATTCCACAACAATAATTGCCAAGAAGGAGTGCACAAAAGACTTCCCCTTGGCTTGTGTGCAGTTTTGGTCTTCAAAATTAAAGTGGGAATCACTTCCTGCAGCGTCATGTCCTTCTTTTTATGTTTTACTAATGGTTTATAATCCTGCAAAGGGGGTGGCAATTTCTCAATTAGATTGTTAGCTTGAATGGTTTCATAAAACTTCTTGCCATCATTCAGGATATTAGTGCGTAAAGTTTTGTATTCATTGATTTGGTCAAGAATAAGCTTTTCATCAACCACGGTGAAAGTTAACCACCTACGACAAACATACTTTTTAGTAGCGCTATCAACTGAGCCATACTTGTTTAGCAACACTTCCCATATTTCTTAACCGGTTTTCATATTACTATGAATTTAATAAAAAGGCGCTATCATATAATGGAGAAGCATTCCCCTTTAAGTATGGTCATATTTCTCGAAGTCCTTATTAGACCTTGGTGGTAAGCTTCCCATATTCCATCTTATATGCCTACATCTTGTAGTTCTTCTCATCCAAGGGGCTCAAATTTCGACATGTCAGGAATAATAAGCTCGCGTGAGTCATATTGTTATTACTCATTATGGTAAAGAACTTAGGTTGTTGGGGATATAGGGTAATGAGTGATCAAAATAAAACCCCTATTACATCAAATTAATCTTGAGGATTACTAAAACCAAACAGTAAAACCGACCTAAAAGTAAACGACGTAAGGGAAAAAAATTGTCCCAAGAATTGTTTCGCCATGGAGAATCCATCACCCTAAGTCATTTATACCTCCACAAAAGTACAAAGGGATGAATGGCACTCTGACCCCCAGGTTAACATGGCACCCACCTCAATAGTGTACTCTGGGGAGATTGATTAGAGTACGCCCCAACTTACTCAGTAATGGAGGAGATAATTATTTTAAGACCGTGAGAAAACCGCGAAGCTGTAATTTTTAGTGTTTTCAACAAAGTCTGAAGCTTCGGTATTTATAGAAGAAAAACCTTACAAGTTAATGACATAATTGATGCCTTAGAATCCAACTACAATAAAGAAAATGGCAGATATGTAGGAGGCCAAAAACCAATTTGGTTACAGCAAAAATAGTTATGGAAAGAGTGGGAAGTGATGCAGTCAAAACGCGTACTTGAACTCAAACGTGTAGCCTTGAGCCTTACAATCAACCCCTTTGAGGACAACTAAGAAACACCTCGAGCTCAAGCCAAAGGCCTCTAGCACAAGACAAGAACTCACATCGTGTTATTTTACGACAACAAGTCCAGGTTGCAAAAAGTCTACATTGCACCGCATCGCACTGCAATGTGCCGACTAGCCTGTCCCGGTGCAGCAGCACGGGAAGAGCATGTGCGCGTGTGGTCCGCGAAGCCCACTTTAGGCTCGCAAGACTTTACTTTTGGTAGAATTCTAATTTTGTAAAAAAAGAACAAAATCATAAATTAATGGATCAAGTGTAGCGGAATCACAATTTAAAATTTTAAATATAATACAGTCTCCATTCTAATTAAAGCATAAAAAGTCATAGCATATATAGACACAACATGAAACTTGAATTAAATAAGAATTTTAAGAAACGAATAGGAATTGCATACCTTGATATAGGTCACAATGTAGCTACCAAGCTGGAACGATGCCATTGAGATCTTTTCCACAATTCCCCTTCACGCCAAGCGAGTGGGCACCGTAAATTAAGAATATCTGAAAAACGTGTTTTCCGAAAAAATAGAAGAGAACTTTTTCTCTTCAATTCTCTAATTGAAAAGTATTACCGCTAAACACTTCCTAAGATATTTTTATAAACTAAAATATGCCAAATTAATTAAAACAAAAAAAAAAAGATTTTTCGTAAGTCAAAATACGAAAAATTTATCCAAAACAATAACAAAAAACACGTAAAAAATCCCAACTTTCATAACTATGTCATAGGTGCCACGTGGCAGCATCGGATTTGTCTGCATCAACTGATGCATATTGCTACATAGTGTTGTTGTAGTGCACAACACATGTCGTGCTCTGGTTGGCTTGAGGGTGATGCGCGGATCGCCCTCTGTGCCAATCTATGCTCAACACATGTTGCACGCTGATTGGCTAGAGCCAAAAAAATTCATTTTTTTCTCTTTTTTTATTTCTATTTTTTAGTATAAATTCATGTCATGAAGTTTAAATTTAACAAAAAATAATTTATTCATCTCATGATTCTCTTGATTTTCTAAAGGTGTATATTATGAAGGCTTGAATCGGGACCTCAAAGACAATTTAATTGCTGTTGTAAATGGGTGAAATCTTATTATCTCTTGATAACATTTGATTAGCATTTATGAAATCTTAATTCCACTAAATAAGTTTCACTGCACTCTGGAAATAAACATATTTATTCATTAACTTCCCAATGGTTGTTTACTCACATTTGATGTCTATATGAAAAATATTTTTTTTTACTCTTATTAATTTTCACACATCCACACCTTAGTTCCTAACTCGCCATTCTTCAATAATTCATTAATACAAGAAACAACTTTTGTACTAATTCCAAATGTTAAACATAAGAAATGTTCTTGCCAAAGTCTCTAGAATCACTTCGTATGTTTGCAAATCAACTAAGAGGACATCCTTATGTTATAGATTTCTAATAAAATATCTTTTCCTGCTAGACTTCATGCCGTTAGCCAACGCACGTAAAATTTCAATTACGGATTGTAACCTAATCCTTTTAGCACATCACAGAAACTATCATTGATTGCATGGGTTCAAACTATTTTCTAAATTTAGAGTTATTTTATAAACAGAATAAATTGAGTTGCTCATTTCTGATAATAGTCTAGATACAAGCAAAACACGTGGTCAAATTTAGCGTAACAGTCTAATTGAAATACACCAACAAGACATTCTAGATCACCATCTATATAACCAAGACAAATTATCTAAACGTTATAGGACAACCTTAGCAGACAAGTAGTCCATACTTGTCATTAACTACGAATTAACTATTAAATGACATTTTAACCTGTTATTAGTCTATGTATGACGTAATCTCATCATCCGCTAAAGTAGACATTCCACATGTCATTAAAGACTATGTCCATCTTATGGTATGTTGCTTATAAGAAATAACATCATACATGTAATAAACACGTAAGCAAATAGACAACAATAAATGAGCTTTAATCAACAATAAAACTATTCACATAAATTGGGTTTTCTAGGACACCAATTCTAACAATCTCCTATTTGACCTAAACCTAATTTGTCATACATTGCATTCCCATCCTATCAAAATGGCACTCAAATGACTTTTGAGTTAAAGTGTTTGTGAAAGGATTCAAAAAATTATGTCCAGTATCAATCTTCATAATTGCAATCTCGTCTTTCTCCAAATTGTCTCAAATGACATGATACTCCCTTTCAATGTGCTTGGGTTGATTGTGCTTCCTAGGTTCCTTAGAGGTTGCCCACTCACAAGAGATGCCACAGAACATGACAATAGGAGTAAACCCCTCTCCAATTACTGTAAGATCCATCAGAACATCCATAGGCAACAAACCTCTTCAGAAGCTTCAGAAGCCGCCACATATTTAGCTTCCATGGTGGACTCAGCAATGCAAGACTGCTTGACATTTCTCTAAGTAATGGCTCCACCTCTGAGAGTAAAAACATATCCAGACATCAAACGTCTATCATCTCTATCTGACTGAAAATCCGAGTTGAAAGAGCAAACTACAATCATGCAAAAATAATATATAATCTATAGTCCAATACTTGGGAAAATGTTTCACTACCTCCTAATGTAAATGACCTAGGTTTGACTGATATTTGCTCACCATTCCCACAACAAAACAACTATTAGGTCTTGTGCATAGCATATCATACATAAGGCTTCCTACAGCCGAAGCATATGGAATATTCCTCATCTGCTCTTCCTCTTGAGGCGTCCAAGGACACTCCTCTCAAGAATGAGGTAGTCCGTGTCTAAAAGGCAACAAACCAATCTTAGAGTCCACCATGTTATACTTAGACAACATTTTCTACATAGAGGTAGCCAAGGATAGACCCAACATCTTATTCTTATGATCTCAGAAACGTTTGATCCCAAGAATATAGCTGGCTTCTCCTAAGTCTTTCATATAGAACTAACTTGACAACCGTACTTAATAGTCGATAAAACTCCTACATCATTACCAATGAGTAGGATGTCATGCACATATAACACTAAGAAAGTCACTATTTTTTCAATGTGCGACTTGTACACTCAATGTTCATTAGCCAATTGCTCATAACCATAAAATTTGATTGCTTCATTGAATCTTCTATTCAATGAGCTAGATGCATACCATATGCTCCTAATGTTTGTAAATAAAACCGTTTGGCTGTGACATATAAATGTCTTTATCAAGACATCCATTCAAAAAGGTGGTCTTTATATCTATTTGCTAAATCTCATAATCATAACATGTGTTAATAGACTACAGTATCCTAATGCCTTGTTTGGCAACTGGGTCAAGGAGGGTAAAGAGGGGAGGTTAAGATAATATCCTACCCTTATTTGGATATGTCAAATTAAGAGGGTTGAGAGTAAAGAGAGGTAAATGAGTTACCCTTGTTTGGCAATTGGGTCAAGGGGTAAGGGTAAATAGAGTTATAGTGAAGATAAAGGTGAAATTGCCAAAAATTTAACAAAAAATTATCTTACCCCCTTGACCCCCAATTTGTGGGTTATGAAAAATGGGCATAAAGAGGGGTAATGGAGGTTAAAAATTTACCCCCAGCCTCCCCACGCCCCCACCCTAAAAAAAGACCTTCTTAAAACTTTGCCAAACAGGGGTAAGGGTTTACCGCCCATTACCCTTACCCCTCATTACCTCCCATTACTCTTTTACCAAATAAGGGTACTGGACTTTAACATGGCTACTGGTTGAGGAGGTCTAATCATAATCAACACCTCCCTTTTGGGGTATAACTCTTAGAAGTGTTCATTCCCCTTTTCCTATTATAGACCCACTTACATCCAATTGGTTTAATACAAGGTGACACCTCTACTTATTTCTGCACTTAATTAGAATACATAGATTCTATCCCTGCTTTCATTGCTAAGACCCATTGGTCAGCATTTTGCAAGCATCTCAGCATAACTAAGAGGATCAGACACATCATCTTGTTCAACCATTAAGGCTCCATACATTTATCTATCAGGTTGCCTGACAATCCTCCAACTATGTCAAGACTCATGTGTACTTGGAACTGTTTCAAGACCAAATACAGGTTTATCGAATACATCTACTTGATCTTAAGACATGTCCAACCATTTTGATGTAGTATCAGATTTTCTTATTTCCTCTTACACTATCTTACTTTTAGTACATTAGTAAGTCCTCTTTTAAATATATGGCATTTGCACTGGCAAACACCTTTCTAGTATATAGGATTGTTGAGAAGACCACCTCTTGTACCCCTTGCATAGCCTATGAACAAACATACTTCGGTCCTAGATTCTAACTTGTTAGGATTTTTTTTCAAGACATGTGTTGGACATCCTGAATACAAACATATCCTATGCTTGGCTTTTGTGTAGTCCACCATTCCATAGGCATCTAATGAACTAACTTCGAAGGAACCAAGTTAACATAAGTAGCTATTTCCAAGGAATAACCATAAAAGGAGATTGGTAAAGTAGGATGATTCGTCATAGACCTTACCATCTCCAACAATGTCCGATTTCTTCTCTTTGCAATGTCATTCTGCTGCGATGTACTTGGTACAAAAAGCAGAGATCTAATCCCATTTATAGTAAGAAATCTAAAAAGTTTCCTAAGAGGTACTCCCCACCTCAATTAGATTGAAGTGCCTTGATACACTTACCTAGCTGATTCTTGACTTCAGTCTTAAACTCTTTGAACTTTTCAAAAGAGTTAGACTTCCATCTCATCAAGTAAATATACCCATATGTCAGGCAATCGTCAGTGAAAATGATGAAGTACTCATACCCTCCTCTTACCTGAACATTCATTGGTCCATATTCAACTATTTGAGCTAGCTTAAGCAAGTCACCAAATATATTGCCTTTACTCTTAAAGAAAGACATGGCCATCTTTCCTTCTGTGTAGGATTTGTAGACTAGTAAGGACTTCAAGTCCAATGGCTCTATTAGTCCTTCTTTCACTAGTCTTTGGATCCTGCTCTAACTAATGTGATCAAGGCGGTGGTGCTAGTTGAAGACAATGGCTATTTCAGGACCTTTTATTTTAAGAGTTATATTAAGCCTACTAGTGTTAGATTCAAACTTTGCAATCATTAGAGTTTTGATCAGGCATTAACATGAATAAACCATTGACATTTGTACATTTGTAAATAGAAATATTACTACGTTTACAGATAAAATAAGTCCCAATAACAACTAAATATCCATCATCAACCAAATGAGACACATAAGTCAAATTCCTATGCAACGCAAGTACAAAAAGATTGTTCTTCAAAACTAAAACTCTATTACTAAAAACTAAGCTAACATCTCCCACTTGTAAGACCGAAATATGCCGCCTGTCTCCTAGGGTTAGGTACAGCTCTCGATCATGGTCCGCCTGAGTCTTTGCAACATATTGTAGACATGGTTAGTTGATCCCAAGTCCACACACCAGGAATTTAGTGGACTCTCAGCTACACATAACTTAATCAGATAAGATATCATAATACCTTGTCTAGATGGTTTTCGTGTCTTAGCATGAAAAGTAGCTAGGTACTTAGTGTAGTTCATCATCGAGTGGCCATCCTACCCACAAAAGAAACACTTTACTGTTAAGGGTTGTTTCTTCATTGGCTTGGCTTCTACATTGGTTGCTTTGTCCTTTTTTTTCCCAGAATTTCCTTTTGGAGGTCTTTTGCTCTTCACCAAGGGTGCATAGGTCAAGTTGTTAGTGCCCTTAGCCGTTTTCACCACTTCAACTACTTGCCATTCTTTCATCAATTGGGCAATAAATAATCCTTATTATTCATTGTTTAGTTCAGCCTAATTGAGTGAAGGACGCTGCTAAGGAACTGAGAATCATGTCCTGCTGCATTTGATTAGTAATCTTAGTACCAAGGAACTCCAATTCAATTAAATACGGCATCATTTTCAAAACATGTTCTTAAACCAAGATTCCTTTTCACATTCTTGTAAACAATAGCTTTCTCATAAGTTTCCTATTGGGCTGCTATATCTTGGAAACCAAACATCTTCGTAAGATGTTTCATCATCTTAGCGATTGTCTTCATTCCAAGCATTTGATGCTTGAGAACATTTTGTACAAAAGCCAAGATATAACAACTTGTTAAATCATTAACATTAGCCTAGCGTTTAAAATGCTCCTTGACAGTCGTGGTCATGTTATTAATAGAAACATGAGGACAAGGTTTAGATAAAACAAATGTATGCCCCTATTGAATTATCACAAGATCCATGTTCTAGTAAGGGCATTGTCCTTAAGTATGGAATCCAGTACACTAGTTGACGTCATTATTACACTGTAGGGATGTAAGATACACTATTATGAATCATGCATCAAACTACGATGTTTTTCTTTCAAATTTATCAGTCATTATTAATTAGGTGTCCACTAAACAAAAATATAACGAATGGATCCCAACTCACCCCTCTTACTCTCTACAGATGGGGCCCCAAAGAGTTTAGTTTAGTTGAGAATTATTCTCTGTTATTATATTTTCATGCAAACTCTTACTAAATATCTATAACTCGCCATTCTTTCCTTAGCCTCTAAAACAATACAACAGAACTCCTTGCGGAGGCTAATGCATCATTCTAGTGAAGTGTAAACCATTACTAGGTATTCATATAAGTCCAAGAATTACTCCATGGTAGCGTGGTCGCATCCAATTTCTTGCACTCAGTTCATCCTTTAGGAAGTCCAATCTTGCATTCCGTAAAGTGACATCTTCCTTAAGAAGTTACTATACTGTTAGACCAGTAATGGATACTATAAGAATTCGACCTCTGAACCTTGCTCCCACTTAATTTTTATGAATTATTGGATTTTTTGTTGTCTATGATTGTCTATTAACCTATTTTATAATATAATTAAATATAATTCTAATCAAAATAGGACCATTCAAGTTATTTTTTCTTTTAAACTTGTCAAGAAAATTCCTTTTAATAGCCTTACTATTAGTTTCTAAAAGACTTAAATTACTTTCTATAAACTTTTAGAAAATAGATTATCAAATAGTCTCATTTATAATCATATTCCAAATCATTTTTTTTAATCTAAAGTCAGCCGCAGACATCAACAACTGACATGAGCAAACATCTGTTTTATGTATGTATATCTATATATATATTAATTTTAAAAAATTGAATTTGTAATTTATTGATCATAATCATATTAGATTAATTAAATTATCTAATCTCCTTAGACAATATTCGAAGTAATTCAACAAGGAGTGAAAATCAGATTTTCATAATTAAATCCAATCTAATCCATTCCTTGAATAATACATTCAATCAATCATAATTTTAAACTATTTAAAATATTCAATTGATCAACTAACAAATATATATGAACACATTGAACAAGAAATTTGATCTTTCTTTTAACATGATCTCATCATAGATTCGTATTCTTATGCATTTTCTCAATCATGCCTCTTGATGTCGTCAAAGATATCATGGATAATCAAAGACCCAATATGATATCAATTGTTGAGAGACTTTTAATTTCATAAGCTAAAATTTCTTACATTAAAGGTTCACGTGTCACAGAATCACAATTTAAAATTCAAAATATTAAATATAATAAAGTCACTACTCTAATTAAAGGTAGATAATGCATGGAATACTTAGATTAATATGAAACTTGAATTAAGTAGGAATTTAAAAGAATGAACAGGACTTACATACCTCAATGTAGACCGCAGTGTAGCTACCATGTGATAATGACACCACCGAAGAATTCTTTGCAATTCCTCTTCACACCGAATGAGTGGCTACCATAAAATCAAGAATCTCTAATAAAACATTTTTTCAGAGATAAAGGGAAAGAACGTTTTCTCTTCAATTCTGTAATTTAAAAGTATTACTGCCAAATAGTTCCTGAGATATTTATATAAACTAAATGCCTATTATGATCGTTAGGTTGTGGTTTAAATGTTAGTTGGAGTTAGTCAAATGTTAGTTGGTTTTGGTCTTGTTTGGCTGCTAGTTAGAGTCGGTCAGTAGTTAATAAGTCTTCATTCATTGTATTTAGTTGCTATAAGTAGTGGATTCTAGCTTGTATTGATTCTTTCATGAATATTGATTGGTAACTTCTATCCCTCATCCCCTAATTCTATTTAATTTTAACCCCTTTTCACTTCTTCCTCACCTCTTACTCTCTTTCCCTTAGGATGTGATTCAAGTTCTACCTTGAATCACAACATTTGGTATCAGAGACTCTAAGGCTTAGTTCTTGCGGTTTGATCGGGAATAGTGGTTTATTGTTGATGCCCAAGTAATCTGAAGTAAGTTCGAGTGAGTTGTTAATCGATTGAGCTAATCGATTGAACATGATAGAGTTAAGGTGATCGGTTGATCAATTCTGTAACCAGAAGGATTGTTGAAGAATGAGCTGTTGTTGAACGAATGAGCTAAAATAACTGATGTAAAGCTCGATCGTGTGCTGAATTAAAGCTGAGCTGGATGATTGATTGAATTGGCTCAGACAACACAAGTTTGATTTGATCCTTACTCGAGGATCTTCATTCAGTTGAGTGCATTACTTAGCATTCGAAATTGCAAATTGCCTTGCATATACTTCGATTCACTTGTGTGTTGCCTCTAGATATCTAGGTGGTGTAACAACTCCAGCAAGATCAGCTTCATATGCAGCTGTAGTTGATGCTGGTGCAACTATCAATGAAGAAGGTAATGCTGAAACTATGCCAACAAATGATCAAGCTGAGTTGATTGCTAACATGTCACGTCAAATGAGTAGCATATTTGTGGCAATGCAGCACGCTAGACAAGAATTACAAAATTTGAGTGGACAATTTAGATAGATGAAACAATTGTCAGCAAGACAGGGAGTTCTTATTGAGCAAACGCAGAATTTATGTACGCAAGTGTCGAATAGAGTACAATCAGTGGAGAGACCAGCTAATGCTTCGATTCTGTGGCCTGCTAGTTAGCTTAATTCAGCAGCAAACCCTCAGGCAACTCCTAGTAGTGATGAACCTACAAGTAATAACAGAGGTACAACCTTCAGACACCCTCGAATTGATATGGAGAATCTTGATGGTACTCATCCTCAGTCGTGGATAAGGAGGTGAGAGAGGTATTTCCAATTCTATCGTATATCAGAAGAGGAGAAGGTTGATATTGCTATAGTATGTCTCCAAGGAGATTAAGAATCTTAGTACTTTGGTCTAATGCGAGGTACAACTTCAATAACTTGGCTGGATTTTGTTAAGGGGCTTTGTGACTGATATAGAGATGAGGATATTGGAGACATCGTGGATCATTTCAACAAACTAACACAAACCTCCTCAGTAAAGGAATATATGATAAAATTTGAAAACTTGAGAGCTAGAATGTTGATTGCTTGTCCTGAAACTGAAGAGTCTTATTACATCTCAAGCTTCATTGGTGGACTTAAACTTCGGATCAAGAATCAAGTTAAAGCATTGGATCCAGCTACATTGTCCAAAGCTTATTCCAAGGCTAGATTGTTTGAGAACACTATCTTGGCTACTTCCGAGAGTGCCAAAACTAAAGCTGGATAGGGAACATCTTATGGGACTTCATATAACAAGAACATCCACTTGGAAGAGAAGAAGGCTCAGCGATTGTGCTTTAAAAGTAACCAGAAATACTTCTTTGGCCATAAATGCAATCCAAAACTTCTCATAACTGTTATAAGGGTAGATGAGGAGGATGATTCTAAGGACTGTGTAGTTCCATTGGAAATTGAAGAGGATGAATTAGAAGAGTTTAATGAGCTTGTGGGAGATGGATTAGGAATATCAGTGCAAGCTTTAACAGGGGGTGGACATCTTAATACCAACAAAATCTGGGAAGAAGTAGAACAAAGGTCTATTTTGATCTTGGTGGATAGCGGTAGTACACACAGTTTTGTGGATCCAAAGATTGTTCAAGTTATGGGACATGAAATGATTAAGACACAACCCTTGACAATGATAGTAGCTGATGGAAACTCCATTTTAACTCAAACAAAGTGTAAGCAGTTCTCTTGGTTGATGTAAAAGCATAGTTTTACTTATGATTTTCGAGTTGGGAGGGTGTGATATGATCTTAGGAGTGGATTAGATGAAGACTATAAGTCATATTGTGTTTGATTTCTCTTAGCTTACAGTCTCCTTTGATAGGAATAGAAAGAGGATCATGCTTCAAGGTATAAGAGAGCAAGGATAGCTGCACTTAATGATAGGCAAAAGGTTGGAATGTGTTATTTGAAAAGGGAACTATCAATGGATTGGAAATTTGTGTTCAATCAAGGCTGTGGCAACTGAAGAGGATTGCAAGCAAACTAATCCAGCCCTGCATAAACTGCTCCAAGAGTACAATGATGTGTTTGCCCTTCCTATTGCTTTACCTCCCAAGAGGATTTTTGATCATGCTAGACCCTCGAAGGTGGAGGCTCGAACTGTGAACCTCAGACCTTATAGATTTGCGCATGCTAAAAAGGATGAAATTGAGAAACTGGTGGAGGATCTTTTAAAGACACATTTCATTAGACAAAGTCATAGCCCTTTCGCATCACTAGTGATCTTGGTGAACAAGAAGGATGGAAGCTCTCGTATGTGCATTGATTATAGACAACTCAATTCCCTTACAATCAAAGATAAATATCTAATTCCAGTCATTGATGATTTGCTTGATGAGCTACATGGATCCAACTGTTTCTTCAAGCTGGATTTGAGGAAGGGGTATTACCAAGTTCGAGTCAAGGAAGAAGACATCCATAAGACTGCTTTTCACACTCACTATGGACACTATGAGTTTGTGGTGATGCCCTTTGGGCTGTCCAATGCTGTCGCAACTTTTCAAGCATTGATGAATGACATTTTCAAGGCTTAACTAAAGAAATTCATACTAGTTTTCTTCGAAGATATATTGGTTTATAGTGCATCAATTGACAAGCATTTGGGGCACCTTTAGTTGGTGTTTAAGTTGATGAGGCAACACCAGCTATTTGCTAAGCTGTCCAAATGTACTTTTGCCACTCCAGGTGTGGATTATTTAGGCCACATTATCTCAAGGGATGGGGTAGCCATTGATCCCAGCAAAATCCAGGCAATGAAAGACTAGCCTGTTCCTGCTGACATCAAGAGATTGAGGAGTTTCCTTGGTTTAACTAGTTATTACCGCAAGTTCATACCAGGCTACAGCTTGATGGCTAAACCTCTCATTGATCTTCTCAAGAAAGATACTTTTAATTGGAATGAGACAGCTCAAGAGGCTTTCTATCAGCTTAAATTTGCTTTGTCTGCTGCTCTGGTGTTAGCAATGCAAGATTTCAAGCTTCCTTTTGAGTTGGAGACTGATGCAAATAACATTGGAGTAGGGGCAGTGCTCTCCCAGGCAAGATGGCCTATTGCATATTCGAGTCAGGCCTTGAATTCAAGGAATTTCTGTTTGTCAATATACGAGAACAAGTATCTTGCCATTCCTCTTGCAGCCCAAAAGGGAAGGCATTATTTGGAAGGACATCATTTCATTATTAAGGCTTATCACCAAATTCTTAAGTACTTGTTGGAACAAAAGATAACCACTAGAGTTCAACATAAGGGGTCTCTTGAAGATGTTGGGCCTTGATTACTCTATTGTTTATAGATGTGGTAAGGAAAATATTGTTGCCGATGCACTTTCTAGGAGCTTGGGAGTTAAAGATCAGGATGCTTGTAATGCCTTATCAGTCACATTGCCTAACTGTATGAAGGAGGTTTTGCAAACCTATGAGAATGATGCCTTTGCTCAAGACTGTCTTGCTGCTGTAAGTATTAATCCAATGGCCAGTACTGCCTCTCAAATGACCATGTGCAATGGATTGATACGAATCAAAGACAAGATTTATGTGGGATCTAGCTCTGAACTTAGGAAGCAGGTAACCTCAGCTTTTCATTTTTCTGCTTGTGGTGGTCACTCGGGTATAGAGGGGAATTATAAATGATTAAAGCAGTATTTTTATTAGGCTGGTATGAAGAATAAGGTGGTGCATTGTGTTCAGAACTGTGAAATTTGTCAGCAAACGAAGAGTGAACATATTCCATATCAAGGGCTTCTCCAACCTTTCAGTATACCAGAAAGGCCTTGGCAACATATTAGTACGGATTTTATAGAGGGCCTTCCTAAGTCTGAAGGGAAGGAAGTCATTTAGGTGGTAGTTGATCGGTTCACCATGTTTGGGAATTTTGTTGGGCTTTCACATCCCAATACAGCAGCAACGTTGGCAGGATTGTTCCTAGATCATATCTATAGACTCCATGGTTTGCCTTGGTCTATTGTTTCTGATCGGGATAAGCTTTTTATTAGCTATTTTTCGACAGAGTTGTTTGGATTGCTAGGTACAACTCTTTCCTTGAGTTCTTTATACCATCCTCAAACGGATGGCTAAACAGAACGGGTTAACCAGTGTGTAGAACAATACTTGAGGAGCATGACTTTCACTAATCCTAAGCATTGGCATAGCTGGCTTTTGTTGGCTGAGTATTGGTGTAATATTCGTGCTCACACATCCCTCGAGACTACTCTCTTTAAAGCATTATATGGCTATGAACTACCTTCACCAATTGACCTGCAAGGAGTCACATCAACTGTGCCGAGGGTTAAAGATTTACTTAAGCAATGCAGTCAGTTGATGCTGCAAGTCAAAGATCAATTGAATCTTGTTCAATCTCGAATGAAATACTTTGCTGATAGGCATAAAACTTATAAATCTTTTAATGTTGGAGAGCATGTTTACTTAAGATTGCAGCCATATAGGAAGTCATCAGTTGTAGTTTGAAGGAATGTGAAGCTTTCTGCTCATTGGACCTTTCAAGATCATACAACAAGTGGGGGCTACTACTTACAAGCTTGAATTGCCTTCGGATTGCTCAGTTCATCCGACTTTTCACGTGTCTTTACTAAGAAGCAAGTAAAGGAAGGTGACACTAGCACTTCAACACCTCCAGCAGCTGCTAACCATGGCATGATACTACATAATCTTACAAAAATTCTGGAAATCAAGACTTCCTCACGTAGTTCTCCAAACAGGAATGAAGCACTCATCCAGTGGGCTAACTTGGATGATCAGCAAGCTACTTGGGAGAAACGGAGCTTCATTCGTAGCCAATTACCCACTTCCATTCTTGAGGCCAAGAATGTTCTCAAGGGGAGGGAAATGTTATGTTCGTTAGGTTGCGGTTCAAATGTTAGTTAGCCTTGGTCTTGTTTGGTGGCTATTTAGAGTCGCTTAGTAGTTAATAAGAGTTCATTCATTGTATCTAGTTGCTATAAGTAGTGGATTCTAGCTTGTATGGATTCATTCAGGAATATTGATTGATAACTTCTATCCCTCATCCCCTAATTCTCTCTAATTCTCATCTCTTTTCACTTCTTCCACACCTCTGGCTCTCTTTCCCACAGGTTGTGATTCAAGATCTACCTTGAATCACAACAATGTCCCAATTAATTAAAATACAAATAAAAAATAAATAAGATTTCTGATTAGAAAAAATAACACAAATTTATCCAAAACAATAACCAAAAGATGCGTAAAAGAACCCAGCTTTCCTGGCTGCGTCACAGGTGCCATATGGCAGGACTAGATTCCTGCAGAACAGGTGACACGGATTGCTTTGTAGTGTCATCCCAATGCGCGGTATGTGGCACGCACTGCTACATGTTGTGTGACATGCAAACACCACCCCCCCCCCCCCCCCCGGCCGTGCGTGTGGGTGTCACTTGCTGATTTGTCAACGCCAAAAAAGTTCTTTTTTCTGCATTTGGGTGCACTCCTGCGCTTGTGTATGCATCCCAGTGTCGTTCGCTACACGCAAGTTAGCGTCGGTGTGCAGCTCAACGTGAGCGTATGGAATCTCGGAACGAGAGCATGTCGCACGCTGCTTGTGCATAGTGTTGTACACTGTGTAGAAAGTCATGTCTCGGGTTGTTGAAAGTCCTTTATGATGAAGGGCTAAAGTAGACAAAGTCAATTTTGTCATCTAGTGTCCAAACCTCGAATGTTTGTGCTTTATGATTTCCCCAATAATGGGGACATGCAATCCTGGAGCCATGAGGGCTGCATGAGGTCTCCACTTGAGTAGGACACTCCGTGGACACATTATTGGGGCCAAGGGCTGACAATGAATGTAATTCGTCCAAGGAAGGTTTATGCCCTTGTCTGAGCTATGGAACACGTTGTTGTAGTGCTCACATAAGTGGGGTTCAACCTTCATATGGCAAGAGCACTGGTGGTGCTTAAGTCTCCTTGTGAGCTGTGATGCGCACCAACCCTATTTGTTATTGTGGCTAAGTTACATGGACGGGGCGACATCATACAGAATGTAAGATTTAGGGGTTGTTGGTCATGCGCCAACGTGCGCCCTCCTTTGACTAAACGTGCGAGATTGTTGCCCACTCAGATGAGTGGCTTTCTACTTGTGTGGGACGATGAGAACTACCCAAAAAGACAGCGGCCTTGAACATGAGGTGTGCCCAAGGGACTAGGTTGTCCGTGGGTACTACTCTGGAGTAGGGTCACTCCAAGCTACTTTTAAGAGTTCGCCGACACTATGGAGCACATGTGACTTGAGGAATGAATTGAGGAGTAGAGAAGCATGGTTGAGACTCAGAGGGAGTCAATGATGTCCAACCTATGTGATGGTGTGCGGCAAGTGTGCTTGTCTGAGTGGTAGGCAACTGCGTATGAACGCGAAGAGCTTTAAGGATCGGTGCAGAAGATGAGACCTTGGTGCGCTTGCGTGCACCCAAGTGTTGTCTTGACAAGGGAAGTTGTTAATGGGTTGCACTTAAGGATTTGTGGTCTTGATGTTGGTTGAACATCAGTATGCCACTTAGTAGGTTTGCATTTGAGGACACTGGTCTTGGGTGAACTTGTGATACGAAGTGGCACTCTTGGGTTGAGCGGGGTTGTGCTTGATAAGTCATGTGTGTTGAGAAAAAGTGAAAGTATGTGAGTAAGAGGCGAAACAGCCTCTTTCGGAGTAAGGCTGGCATTGACTCAGTGGAGTCTTGGCACCGCAGGTTGTTTATTCCTCTATGCAAAGTAGGATCGTGGCAGTTATTTTTGTTTTTCTACTATACTTGAATTTTATCATTAACAAAAAATAATTTATTCATCTCATATATTCTCTTGATTTTTGAAAGGTGTATATTACAGAGGCTTTTGCAAGGACCTCAGTGACAGTTCAATTCTAGCTCCAATTGGGTCCAATCTTATTATCATCTCATGATAACATTCGATTACCATTTAGTAAAATCTTAATTCCACAAGGTAAGCTTTATAGTGTTATGATTCTCATAATAGGGGGCATATGAAATAGAGTATAAATGTAATAAGGTGTGGAATCTAGCCGATTGGGTTGTATTAGCTAGTTGATATTGCAATTAGAATAAGTCTTGATGTAATTAGTAGCTTAAGCTTTGGTTAAGTCATGTAATAAGTGAAGTCTAGAGCTTAGGTGGTCAATGCCGGTCAATAGTGGCGGCTAAGTAGGTGGTTGGCGGTTATAGCATGAGTTAGATGCACTGTAATAGATCATATCATGTAAGTAGTATAAATAGTAAGGCTTAGGTTTGTAATCTCTTAACTTTGATGAAAGAAATTGATATCTTTGATAGCTCTCTCTTTACTTCTCATCTCCTTTCCCTTCTTTCTCATCTAAATTCTATATTCTCTTCTCATCTCATACTCTCTCTACCCCAACCAAGGTTAAGGCTCAAGAGCAATCTTTGAAACCTTAACAATTGGTATCAGAGCCTTGATTTGGCTTCCAAATTGAGCTCATATCTGAAAAAAAAAATACAAAATCTGATTGATTGCATTGCAATTAATCAATAAAAACAATTGTGATGCAAATTTAGTTCAGAATTTGGGATCAGAATTCAATTCTGAATTTTGAAGTTGTAGCTGGCGGTTACAGCATTTACTGAACTGCAAGGCCTGGGAGTTGCTTTGGTTGGGATTAGAATTGATTGAATTACATTGAACATAGTTTAATTGATTAGTATTTGTTGAGTACACTCAACATCAAAGCTGATTTAAATTTAACTCAGTAGCAGCGATCAAGCATTAGCTGTTGAATTTGAGTGCTGAAGCAAGAAGTGTCTTTGAAGTTGAGTTCTAAGCATAATTGATCTTGAGAAAATATTCATCTGATTTGTTGAGAAGAAGTAAAGTGATGCTATTCGATCCACATTACACTTGATCATCATCAAAAGATCAAAAACAAGCTGCATTGAGGTGTTTTCTGATTCTATAATTCAGAAATTGAGGTTGAGGTAACCGTATTCTGAACTTCAAGTTGTAATTCATTCTGAATCTGTGTTTGTTGCTGAATTGTGATGAAATTATGTTGATAAGCATCGAAGTGGCGAGAATTATCAGAATCTGCGTTGAGTTCATAAGAATTATATGTTTTTGAGTCTAGAATTGCTTAGGCGAAAAGTCTGACAATGAACTGAGCTCCGAAGTGTTAAAATATGATTTTATTCTTGAAGATTTTGGTGAATCGTGTGTTTAAATCACCATTACAGACAAAGATCGAGCCTATTTCAGATTCTTAGTCAGGATTATTCAAGAAAACATCATTGTCAGAAATTCTTCAAGTTAGGGTTTGTTCGAACTCTCGGTGTGCGAAAATCTGCATATTAGGGTTGTAATCTGTGACGATTGTGGAATCGATAGTAGCGGATGGTTGTGCGAACAAAGGAGTAGAACTTCATTAAGCAATCGATTGTTGAAGAATTGCGAAGCAAGTCTTCCCTTTCTGCAATTTTCGAACTCATATCCGGCGAACTGAGTTGTCCAGATTGAAGTTGTTGTTCATTGTCAATATGGACAAGTCAACCAAGGAGTTGATAAAATTAAGGCAAGAATTGAGACAAGAACGTGAAGAATATTTCTAGAAAAGGGCACAAGAATGGAAAGAAAAGATGCAGCGACTTATGATTCAGCATTGTTGAGCTTATCCAAACATCAGTATTGATAGTGCTAATGTTCTTGATGCAAATGAGTTTCCGAAGCTATTGGATAGCGTTAGACAACGGAAGTTCCGTGTTGAGAGGAAAGAGAGAGTGGAATCTGTTGCCGTTAGAGATAAACTAGTGTCCGATAATGCCGAAATTGATGAACACGAGCTAGAAGAACCTGAGTTAGAACAAGATGATCCATATGAAGACTCTATGCTAGAGTTAGAGTATCTTGATGATGTTGAGGCACAGTATGGCATGCATCCAAAATGGGAATATGATTTTCATGTCAAAGGAATGTTAAAGAAAGCAAAAAGTAAGACGAAAAGGAACCATCTAAATGAAGCGTTGAAGAATTTTTGGGGTAAAAAGAAGTTGACAAAGCAGAAATTGAAGCAAGAGGTTGTGTTTCAGCCTAGGATGCTTGATGATCAACAAGAACTAACTCAAGATGCTGCTTTTACTGATGTATACGCTGGTGTACAAGATTCAGACATGTGTGCTGGGATACAAGGATTGGTTGCTGCAGAATCTTTCATTCCAACTGCAAAACTTGATGCTACTGCTGAAAAATCACTGAATGCATCTCCAACTCTGTTAAGTAATACTCCATGGCAAGCTTATATGCAGAACCGAAGTGCTTTCACTGTTGAGCAATGTCATTCTGTTGGGAAATCTATTGTTGCTACTGCATTGTCATCAAATACAGTTCAGGGTATGCTTCAGTTCACTTTGGGGCGTGCTGCCGTGCTAACTCAGGACGAGAACAACATTATCTTGAATGCCTTACAAGGGCTCTTGTGTTGGGTGAATGATTGCGAATTTATAGTGGCTCAAATGTACTGTCGGCATGACGATCGGCAAGATCGGGATGATGTATTTCCTTTTTCGAGTGGAAAAAAAGTGTATTCCAATACACACTCTTATGATGAGTTGCCTCCTGATCCGGGAGAAGATTCTCAAGACTATATGAAGCTAAGAGGAGTCGAATTTTTGCTGAAAAGAAGCACTCGAGCTCCGAGAGTGCGTTTCAAGGTTCACAACAAACAAAGCATGGTGTCTATACAAGCAATTGATTTGTTGGAGGTGTGTAAGTTTAGTCAAGCACTGAAACAGATTCAGGTTCAGACCAAAATCAGTACAGTCGATGCCTTAACTGATGAAACTGATGTTGGGAATCCGTTTGATCCGGGAAAGAATGAATTACAAGTGTTTGGCGAAGTTAGGCATTCAATGCTGCTGTGTGATGTTGACGAATGCGATGTTAGTACAAACATTGGTGGAAAAATGGTAGAGGTTGTGGGTCATTGCGAATTTAACGTCAAAGCTAGTTGTTAAGACAAGAATTATATATCTTACAAGCTGCATAATCCTTGTGACAATGAGGTTTCCATTGTCCCGGAATTGGTGTTGTTTGGGTTCATACAAAAGCACTTACTTGAAGAGATGATAATTGTTGTTAGTGGTTTGAAGAACTGTCGATCATTTGAGGAGGTGTTTGGCCTCGGGTATGACCTCACAACTGGCGTGCAAAGCCAAGTAAAGACCAAGTTGATAGCATGAGAAAATAAGAACCAACAACAATTGAAGCTCCCTGATCTGGTGTAGAATCTTAGTGTGTGTGGTGTGATCTGTTGTGGGTGTTCCGAATGGAAAAATCATATGCATAAGCTTCAATATCTTCTCAATGTTTGGATGGAAAAGATCAATGCAACATCAAGGGTAATTCTAGCTGAAATTGGAGTGCACATCAACAACAAAGTTTGGAGCAGAACAACTCAGATTTTGAAAAAGTTTAGAGCTGTTCAAGAATTTTGTTGGTCTCTTCACTTGCTATATTTGTTACTCATGCTTGAGAGGGTTGACAAGGGAGCAGAGCTTGATCATTTGAGGTCTATTTGGTGGTTGAATGAGCTTTGGATCCACGAAAGACTCGAGAACAGGCTGGAAGTTGTGAGCTGCAGCATTGGAAGTGTCGTCCGGAATGTTTTGGGTGTTCAAGTTATGACATTGTGCATTTGGAATTCAACAATGGTTTATGAGTTCCTAATTTGTGTGTTCTATGCAAGAGTTTGGGAAGAAGTTGCTGAAATTTTGAGATCTTACAATTTTACTCTCAATATTCCATCAAAGGAAGTTTTGGAGGATGCAGAACACTCTTGGAGAATTTCTTCACTGTCAGTAGTGAATGAGCTGCTCAGATTGAGTTTGGTTGGTGCTATTATGTCTTTTGGAAGGTGGAATAACTTGTCCAAATCAATGAGCCTCCATTTGAACAAGAAACGAGCTGAAATCTGTCAATATGAGTTGCATTGGGTTAGCACAACTGAATTTCTGGGTTCTGCAGCAAATTATGTGCAATTGGAAAGCAAACAAGAATTTGTTGAGCATGTTCTGAGTTAGTCTAGTATTTGGATGTGTAAGCAATACAAATTTTAGATAAGATCCAAGATGAAGAATTTACAGCTGCATCCTTATTGGATTTCAATGTGTTTTGTTCCATAATCAAGAAATTGGGCTGTTGGAGCTGCAATGGGGAATGTTTACAAGCAGAATTGGATACTTGGTTCTCTTGGTTTGAGTTGGGAAGGCCTCCCGAGATGCTTAAGAACTTCATGCGTAGTTGTATGGGTTTGATGAAATTTAAACTCTGTTATGCATCATTTTCTAGCAAGATTACAAAATGGTTGCTGCATTTTGTGATTCTCAGCAGGAAGATAGAAGTTTGGGCTGTGTTAACGGCTTCATGAGGGGTTGTGATGTTTGGTTTGATCGTTGTAGACCTCCTAAAGAATATTATACTTTCAAACACAAACATTGTATCAAGACAAGATGCCATCCTCATGTACTTGCTGCGTTTCAGAGTTACTTCCTCAATTGGTTCATTCTAGTGGCAACACATTTCAGCAAATTCCAGTGCAATAACTTCTGCACCCAGATGCTCTTTAGCTGCACAAATTTTAGCAAGTTCAATTGTAGTGCAATTCAATCCTGATCTGCATTATATGTGTTTTCATAGTTGCTGCATTTTTGTAGCTGCAGCTCTACAACCAATTTGCTTCATGTTTAGCTCAGGTTTCCTATTGTGGCATTGGTTCTTCAAGGTTCAACTCTTTTCTTGATTCTTGGGGACAAGAATCTTTTAAAGGAGGGAGTAATGTTATGATTCTCATAATAGGGGGCATATGAAATAGAGTGTAAATGTAATGAGGTGTGCAATCTAGCCGATTGAGTTGTATTAGCTAGTTGATATTGTAATTAGAATAAGTTTTGATGTAATTAGTAGCTTAAGCTTTGGTTAAGTCATGTAATAAGTGAGGTCTAGAGCTGAGGTGGTCAATGCCGGTTAATAGTGGCCGCTAAGTAGGTGGTTGGCAGTTATATCATGAGTTAGATGCAATGTAATAGATCATATCATGTAAGTAGTATAAATAGTAAGGCTTAGGTTTGTAATCTCATAACTTTGATGAACGAAATAGATATCTTTGATATCTCTCTTTTGACTTCTCATCTCCTTTCCCTTCTTTCTCATCTAAATTCTATATTCACTTCTCATCTCTCTACCCCAACCAAGGTTAAGGCTCAAGAGCAATCTTTGAAACCTTAACATATGGCACTCCAGAAATAAATATATTTGTTCGTGAACTTGTTATGATTCGAGAATCCAAGGATTCGAGATGTGTGGTTAAGTTGTTGTGAGCCTTTGAAGTGCTCTGTTATGTGCTAATTCTGTGCTGATATGGGCTACTGGTGTGCTGCTGATGCTTATGTTCTGCTGCTATTTGTTGTTAGCTACTGCCATGATGTTGTTAATGCTGTTAGTGTCGAGTAGTTAGTTTTAGTTTAAGTGTAATAACCTGCTGTTCTCTTCTGCTTGTAATAATCTGCATTTGTGTTCTGCTTTGTTAACCTGCAGCAGCTGCTGCATTTAGCTTAGGTAGTTATTTTAGTTAGTTAGAAGATATTTTCTAAATGTTCTAGATGTTTCTTAGTTGGTTTGGAGCTTATGTTTAGGTTCAATGTAATAGTTTGTGTATAAATAAGGAATCAAGTGTAAATTTGAAGGCATTCAAGAATTATCAAATACAAGTCTCAATTTGAGATTAAACTTCTCTCTCTCATCTCATTCTCTCTATTTCTCATCTAATTTCCCTTCTTTCTCTCATCTAATTCTCAAATTCTATCTTCTCATCTCAATTTCACATTCTTTCTCATCTCATACTCTCAATTCTATCCAATTTATATTAATTTACGTTCGAGGTTCAAGCCCGAGCGTAACTATTGGTAACAGAGCCTCGACCCGATCGAGTGCGGAATCAAAATTAAAAAAAAAAATCAGAAATCAAATTAGTGCTGCTCATATTGTGCAGATTTCAAAAGATCAGATTGTGCTGATCAAAGTGCAAATTTCTAGTTCAATCTCGATTTTTGTCAGCAAGGCAAATATCTGACAAGAGGCGATTTCTGACAAAGGAGGCGATTTCTGACGGGCGAACTCAGGTGTTGAAATCCGATATTGTTCTTGAAGATTGTTGTGTTTCGTGTGTTTAAATCATCTTTACAGACCAAAATCGAACCCATTTCAGATTCGTAGTCGGAATTAATCAAGAGAACATCATTGTCAGACATCGTTCGAAAGTTAGGGTTTGTCGAATTCGTTGTGCGCGAAATTCTGCAAGCTAGGGTTTGGAATCATTGACGATCATGGAATCAATAGCAAGGGATTGTAGTGCGATCGAAGGAGTACAACTTCATAAAACAATCGCTTGTTGGAGAGGCCAACAAATTTCTCATTTCGACGATTTGATCTGGTTCAAGATTGAGGTGGTTGTTCATGGCTGATACGAGCTCTTTTCAATCATAGTGGGATGAGATTTTTGAGAAATTTAGACAAGAAATGAGACAAGTATTTGAAGATTCGAGACAAGAGTGGAGGCAGCAAAGTACGAATCTACAATATACAGTTTAACAATATCTTAACATCAGTTGTGATGGTGCTAGTGTTCTTGATGCAAATGAGTTTCTAGAGCTAGCAGATAGTGTTAGACAACCAAAGTTCAAAGTTAAGCAAAAAGAGAAAGCACAAACGATTGTTGTTAAAGAGAAATTCGGCCAAGACAATGCCGGAGATGAAACAAGGTAGAAGAACTTGAGTTAGAACAAGATGATCCATACGAAGACTCCTTGCTGGAGACAGAGTATCTTGTTGATGCCGAAGCACAGTATGCTTTGCATCCAGATTGGGAATACGATTTGCATGTCAAAGGAATGTTAAAGAAAGCAAAGAGTAAGACGAAGAGGAATCATCTAAGTGAAGCATTGAAAGATTTTGGGGGTAAAAAGAAGTTGACAAAGCTGAAATTGAAGCAAGAGGTTTTGTTACAGCCTATGATGCTTGATGATCATCAAGAACGAGCTCAAGATGCCGCTCTTGCCAATGTATACGCTGATATACTAGATTTAGTTGGTGTACAGAATCCAAGAGCCTTCACTGCTGAGCGATGTTATTTGATTGGGGAATCAATTGTTGATGTTGCAGTGTCAACAAATATAGAGTAGGGGGTGCCTAAGTTCCTTTTTGGGCGTGTTGGTATGCTAACTCAGATCCCAAACAACCTTATATTGGATGCTTTGCAAGGAATTTTTTGTTGGGTGAATGATTACAAATGTATGGAGGCTATAGTGCTCTGCTGGCAAGCCAATCGGCAAGATCGGCATGATTTATTACCTCATTTGAGTAGAGTTGTGAAGTATCCAAGTGCAAGTTCTTGTGATAAGCCTCCTCCCTATCAGGGAAAGGTAGATCATGTTTATAACAAGCTGAAACCTGAGGCTGATTGGGAGAAAAGGGCAAACCGAGCTGCTATCTATCATTACGAGTTGCATCTGGTTTGCATTGCTGAGTTCTGGAGTTCTGCAGCACGTTATGTGCAATTGGAAAGTAATCAAGTGTTTGTTGAGCTTAGTCTAAGATGGTATTGTGAAAGGATGTTTGAACAATACAAATTTTGGATAAGATCCAAAATGAAAGAGTTCAACTGCAATTCCCAGTCCAGCCACAAGTTCACTGCAGTCAGAGAATTTCTCTCGGTTGTAATTCAGCTGGAAGTTCATCACCTTCAACTCCTACCTCGACATTAACAAGTGATTTTCAAGTCTCATCTTCTTCATTCTTGAGGACAAGAATGTTTTCAAGGGGAAGGGAAAGTTATGAATCGAGAATCCAAGGATTCCAGATGTGTGGTTGAGTTGTTGTGAGCCCTTGAAGTGTTCTGTTATGTGCTAATTCTGTGCTGATATGGGCTACTAGTGTGCTGCTGATGCTGATGTTTTGCTGCTATTTGTTGTTAGCTACTGCCATGATGTTGTTAATGCTGCTAGTGTCGAGTAGTTAGTTTTAGTTTAAGTGTAATAAGCTGCTGTTGTCTTCTGCTTGTAATAATCTGCATTTGTGTTCTGCTTTGTTAACCTGCTGCAGCTGGTGCATTTAGCTTAGGTAGTTATTTTAGTTAGTTAGAAGATGTTTTCTAAATGTTCTATATATTTCTTAGTTGGTTAGGAGCTTTTGTTTAGGTTCAATGTAATAGTTTGTGTATAAATAAGGAATCAGGTGTAAATCTGAAGGCATTCAAGAATTATCAAATACAAGTCTCAATTTGAGATTAAACTTCTCTCTTTCATCTCATTCTCTGTATTTCTCATCTAATTTCCCTTCTTTCTCTCATCCAACTCTCAAATTCTATCTTCTCATCTCAATTTCACATTCTTTCTCATCTCATACTCTCAATTCTATCCAATTTATATTAGTTTACGTTCGAGGTTCAAGCCCGAGCGTAACAGAACTTCTCTGTGATTGTTTACTCACAATTAACCCCCTATTAGATGTCCATTAGAAAAACAATTTTTATTACTATTATTACTTTTCTCACATCTACCACCTTAGTTCCCGACTAGCCATTCTTGAATAATACATTAATACAGAAAACGACTTATGTGCTTATTCCAAATGTCAAACATATTGAATACTGTAACCAAAGTCTCTCGAATCAATTCGTACATTTGCCATCAACTAAGGGGATGTCCTTACGTTATAGATTCTTAGTAAAATATTTGTTCTCACTGTACTTCATGCCATTACCCATGCACTTAAGATTTTAGTTACATGTTGTGACCTAATACTTTAAGCGCATTAAAGGAACTAAGATTCTATGCATGGGTTCAGACTATCTCTTGAATTTGGAGTTAATGTATACATAGAACAAAATGAGTCGCTCATTGTAGATAGTAGGCCAGCTATGAGAAAATCATGCGGCCTAATTAAGTGTAACAATCTAATTGAAATACACTAACATAACATTTTGGAGCACTATCCACGTAACTAGGGCAAGTTATTTAAATGTTATATAATAGCCTTAGTAGATAAGTAGTCCAAACTTGTCACTCCAAATTGACTATTAAATAATTCTTTAACCTATTATTAGTCTATTTGTGGCGTAATCTTGTCATCCACTAAAATTGATATTTCAAATGTTATTCAAGGAATATGTCCATCTCATGGTACGTTCCTTAAAGGAAATAACATTATACACATAATAAACTTATAGCCATATAGATGATAATAAATAAACTTTATTAAATAACAAAATTGTTCATATAACTTGGGTTTCCTAGGGCACCTGTTCTAGCATTTACCAAGCACAAGGATAAAGGGTATATAAAAAAGACTCCCTCGCTCTAGATTTCCTATGTGGGATTGAGATTCTTTAACAAAACACCAAAATTGAGGCACATTACCCCAAAAATTTCAACAAATGCTGCTAAAAAAAGAGTCATATTTTCCTAGAAACTAAAGAACGAAAAACAAATGCCAATTTCTTTTTTATTGAAAAGTTTATTCTATAGGGAAATATATCCTTGGGGGAGAACCTTTTTTCGTCAATCAAATATAGGTCAAAAACTGAACCTCAAATTATTTTCCACAACGAACAGCAAAATAAATGGTGTCATATATTCGCAACGATCTTGATATGTGACATGCTCGTCAAAATCTCACTGCCAAAGCATCCGGTTCTGATCATGTCAATCTTTGGACAAGTTCTTTGTCAAGCAGATACCCTTTGATGTGTCATATATTTTATATCTTTTATAAAATATTGGTATAATATTTTTAGCTATTACATGTGTGCTATGGCATAATCTTTATATATTTAGGCTTGGTGCGTGTTCAAGCAAAAATGACATGAAAAGTGGTGAGGAATGGGCTAGAACAGACAAATTTGGAGACCAATATGAGAAATCTGACCACGCATGGAAAAACGACCAATTGGCTCAAGATTTGACTCTAAAACATCTTCCCTTGGGTGTGCGCCAAGCATTTTGGCTATCGATCAAGCTAAAAATGCTCAAAAGGTTAAAATAAGAGTATCCATGACTTGATAATATTCAATTCAATTGACCATACCATTGAGGTCATGTAGCTCTCTTCAAGAGCTTTGATTAGATATGTAATTTAGCCATAACTTCTGAAAGAGCTAAATTTATGCCATTTTTAATTTAACTATGCTCCCGTAAAAAAAAAGGATGTGGCATAGGGCATATTGCTAGTATGAATAAAAGTGAGGGAGCCACTTTTTTTACTTTTTTCTTTCCATTCACTTCTCCTCCTTTGAGCTGCCAAGAGAGGCCCGATTCTCGCAAAGGCTAAAGCACAAGTGGTTGGAGTATATGGGAATCGATACAAGAGTGAAGTCAACTCCGATCAAGGTTGTTCATCAATTCAAGAGCTTTCTATCCCTTTTCTCTTTTGATTTAGTGATTTGCAGAGCTTCAAAATAGGAGTAAATTCATTATTTAAGGGTTAAGGACGGGTGGCCATTCGGATCCCAAATTAAGGTTTTATTTTTGGTAATGACTTTTGTGAGACTACTTCCACAGCCCTTTGGGGAGTTTTACATTTTGATATTGGTTTTCTTGTTATGTGCTTGTGACCATGCTTTGATTTCAAAATTTATTGACTTGTTATCTATTAAAACTTGGAGGGTAGTGTGCTTTAATTTTTTTTAAATTGTGAAATACTTGAACCCCACCTGGGAAAGTGAGAGTGGGGAGAGCCACTTTAAATATCCCCTTGTCATTCCCTTGGTTGACTTTGAGATGATGATCCCGCTCGTACCACTGTCCATGCCTAATAGACCTCGAAGCTGCTAAGCTTGAGGTCCCGTCCATTACTCTAGGTTCAAGCTTGAGCACGCGTTTTGACCGTGTGCGCACCCACTCTTTTCTGTAACCTTTGTTTCCTTAGTTGTGGCCGGATTTTTTTCTCCTTCATATCGGCCTACCATCCTAATTGAGGCCGGATTTTTTTCCAACAATCCATAACTAACTTTTTTCTTAAACGTTAAGTACTTTGCCTATAAAGACCATACCTTGGGGCATTTTTCAACACACAGAAATGCAATCCTCTCTTCTTCTATTGAAAATCTCACTGGGCTCTTCTTTAGTATACTTGTTACTAAGTAAGTAGTGTCGTACTCCAACCCATAACCCAATTGTACACTCATATGTTGGGTGCTGTGTTGACTTTGAGATGATGAGCCCGCTTGTACCGCAGTGGGGGCATAAAAGATTTAGGGTAGTGGTGAACTCCATGCCACGACAGCTTCCTTAGGTTCACTCTTTCTTCTATGAATATTTTATTTCAATCATCTAATTATCTTGACTCAAGTCTGTTTGTTGTAATTTGAGGGCTATAGTGCTCAATTTGAGATTTTCAATTGAAGTTCCTCTTGAAGTTGGTTTAAGATTAATTTGTCCTTGTCTTGAGGTCAAGATTTTTTATTACCCTTTTGCTCCGTTTTTCAAGATTGTCTTGTGCTTGTGGCCCAGATTTTAATATATTGGATATTTCATTCATCGTCGGGTTGAGGTTTTACCCAACCCTGAACACAATCTTTATATAAATTAATACTAAATTTGGTGTAACAAAGAAATTTATTAGTACTATTGAGATAATTCAGGCTACAACTAGAGTGATAAGATTAGTTATGCCCTTAGACTAATTCATTACCCTAAGCTCTGACTTAATTATTAATCCAAAATTGGCATATGAAATTAGGTGTGATAAAGGAATTTAGTAGCGCCATTGAGAATACCATACCTGGAGTGATAAGATGAGCTATGCCCTTAGGCTAGTTCATTACCCTAAGCCCTAATTACATGTTAATCTAGGTTTGCAGCAAGTAGCCAAGGCCTTTAAGCTCATTAATGTGATGAAATATAATGAAGGGATTTAAGTTAGTCTAACTTAAATTCGTACCTTAAACTAAATTTGATCAATTTACAAATTAATATACTATTCAATTCTATTAATTTAGTGAGGATACCATCTTTGACCACAAAAAACCTATATTTTAACAAGTCGATAATCACCGAATCCGGCTTTATGCTAATTCCCCATGGAAAAGACATCAGTATACCCGCCATAGCTATGACATGCTCGTACGCTTGCGAGTACACGATTTTACATACACATTAAAATGGCATAACCCTTCCATCCATTGTTAAAGATCAAGATGAATCTTGACCTTAACCTAGGATAGATGAGAGTTAATATGAGAAAATAAGTAAATTGAGCTGAGAAAATAGAGTGCATTAGGTGAGAGAGAGAAGATCTCAAAAGAGATATTTTGTATTATCATTGATTGAGCAATTACACTTGAAACAAGCTTATTATACTAAATCTAGATACAATGATCCAAGACAACTGCAACTGACTTACACAACCCAGTAGTAGCCAAAATTAACCACGATTGACCACTTAAACCGAAAGAGGAGCCGAAGAAGCACTTGAAACTAATGGCCAATAGAAATTGGTTCCAAAACACAAAAATCTACATAGAACTCCAATAAAACTACAAAATTGATCTAGAGAAGGCTCCAGTCATGACAATGCCCTCCCATTAAGCACATTCTTGCCTCAAGAATGAAAGGAAGGAAATTAAGACTTGAGGAAAAGCCAATTCTCTCAAGAAACCTGCTGCTGACCCAAATTCAAGCACCTGCTTCACTCTCGTCCCTTGCTGTAGCACTTCATGATTGTCTAAGATTACTTCTGGTTCTTGTGTAGATATTCCCTACAAGGGAGCTCAGAGAGAAGCTTCCACATCCGTTGCACCGCATGCAACATGTTTCTTAAGCAATGAAACATGGAACACGATATGTACCAAGCAATCTGATGGAAGTTCTAACTTGTAAGCCACTTTGCCAATCTTTTCCAGAACCTTACAACGACAAAAATATGGAGCACACAACTTGATATTCTTACGAATAGCAACTGAGCTCTGCCTTTAAGGCTGCAATTTGAGGTAAACCAGGTCCCCCTCTTTAAAATTTCATTCAGTTCTCTTCCTGCCTAAGAAATACTTCATCCGGGCTTGGGCAAGCTGAAGATTATCCTTAAGCTGCGGAGCCAAACATGCTCTCTGATTCAGAAGCTTATTGACCTCCTCTACATGTGAAACCATTCCCTAACTGATCAAAGGAGAGAGGGGATCACACCCATATAAGGCCTTAAAAGGTGTTGTCCCCAAAGAAGAATGTGAATGAGTATTATACCAATACTCTGTAAGTGATAACCATCAGTGCCAGCTCTTGGGATGCGAAAATGTCATCCTTCTAAAGTACCATTCAGGGACTTTGTTAGCTCACTCTTTGAGAGCAGAAATAAATTTAATTCCCAATTTCCATTTCTTTAGCACGACGAACAATTCCAGGAGCAGACAAGTTCCTGGCAATATGCCTACTGTTGAAAACCCCCCCGGGCATGAAGGAGAGAGCCAGACACAAACCAACAAAATGCCTCTATAAAGTCTTCCCTATGGGAAGTCAACGAACGAGTTTTCAGCAAACAAAGAAAGAAGAATTCTTTAACCATCCGGGATGGATAGGTGTGGTTCCTCTACCCCAAGGTTCTTTTAGAATCAATTTCAAACCATCATCTAGAGGTTGTAACAATCCGACAGTTTTGTTGATGCATTCTTGTTGAATAAAGTTTTTTTTTTATTCTCCAACTCCAGCTTTCTGAAGTGAGAGAAGGAGGGAAAGCGTGCATGTTATGCTCGGGATTGAATCACAAGCATAAACTAAGTAAAATTGTGATAGATGAGAGTTTGAGATGAGAAAGAAGTGAATTGAGATGAGAAATTAGAGAAATAGGGATGAGAACTAGAAGAGTTAGATGAGAGGGAAAAGGTTTGATTTCAAAAGAGACAATTGTTTGATATTTGATTGAATGCTCTGAAAAAATACAATCAACTACGACTTATAGCTAATTCAAACAAGCTAAAACATTGAGTCAAGACACAAATGTTAACCGACTGAAGCTAGGAAATATCTAAAGGGAAGAAAATATCTCCTAACCAACTCCCTAAGCATTTTGGTGCCAAGACCCCCAACCGTACCTGCTTACTGCCGGTTTTACAATGCCGGAGCTAAATGCAGTTTATTACAACTCATAGCTGGACATCACTTAACCAAGACTATTTCATCTTTATTAGCTAACAACCAATCATCAGTAGCAACCGAACACAGCAGCTGCACAAACTAACACCCAAACAGCAGCAACCACACGCAGCTCAGAAGTAACAGCCCCCCTTAGATCCTCTTCAAGCCCGGATCATAACATTCCCTTCCTTTTGAGAACATTCTTGTCCTCAAGAATGCAAATTAGTGATCCTCCATGCCTCGCAACGTAACTCTAGACTTTTGGCATTTAAAGGACACAGTTCGCTTAACATAATCGAAGGACACCGGGTTGAACAATCGCATCCAATCAACCCCAAGCACCATATCACATCCACCCAAGGGAAGGACTCTGAAATCATATGTGAACTAATGCTCCTCCATAGACCACTGAAAAGCTCGGCATTTGCTCTGAGTAAGGATAGAGTTTCCATCCGCCACGGTCACTGCTAAAGGATGAGTCTTAATCACTTCGCGTCCCACTTTCTTCACTATCTTAGGATCAATAAAACTGTCTGTACTACCACTGTCAATCAGGATGACAATAGATCACGTGCCTACTTGTCCTTTGATCCTGATTGTGTTATGAACCCCTTGCCATGTCAAAGCTTTCAAAGAAATCTCCAAATCATCCTCAATGAAAAGTTCTTGATTAGAATCATCGCCTTCCACCTCGGTCATCACTATCGAACTCCCCTTCCATGTTAACTCCTCTAAAGGTCATGGGGAATTTAGGATTACATTTATGGCCAATTTCATAAGGCTGACGACACTTAAAACAAAGCCTTTGAGGCCTCTTCTCAAAATTATTCTTCTCGAGGTTGCGGTTTAGTTTTGGTTCATCTATCCCCTTTTGATGTTGTTGGACACTTTCTCCTCTATGTTTTGTCCCATCATTGGATGTTAGAACCGTGGCCTCAAACAACTTGTCCTTTGCATAAGCTTTGGATAAGGAAGTAGGACCAATTGCCTTTACCAAATTCTTGATTTTAGGCTTTAATCGACTAATGAAGCTTGAGACGTAAAATGACTCAGTGGCTTGAGGATAGATAGTTATCATGCTTGCCCTAAGGTTTTCAAACCTTGTCATATACTCCTTCACGGTTGTGACTTGAGTCACCTTGTTGAAGTTGTCAACAATGTCACTAGAATCTTCATCACCATACCGTTCACAAAGCCCAACCATAAATTCAGCCCAAGTTAATGTAGAATTACCCTTCAATAGGCTATAAAGCCAAACTTCATGATCTCCTTGAAGGTCACCCATAGCTAATTCCACCTTTTGTTCATCGGGAATGGAATAAAAGTGGAAGTAACGTTCACATCTTCTTGACCAAGAATGTGGCTGCATCCCATCAAAATTTTCAAGTTGAACTCTTGGTTGTCTAAATCCATTGTCTCTACTACCACTTGTAACATCACTGCCTAGAATAGGACCATTTCTAGAAGCGTTCTATCTTGAAAAATGCTGCTGAACAGGGTCTGGGGGCCGAACAAAATGATCTGCATTTAGACAAGCAAGTCATGCTTGTGTTGGATCAAGAGATTGCTAACGTTGCACTACATTGGAGGTGTTTGACCTGAGGTTTATTGGATGATCCTGGTGATGCACATTCAGTCCAAGATTCGAGCTAGAAGTCTGCATATGCTCCTGAACACTTGGTTTGACATGCGGATCAGCAGTTATTACAACATTGGGAGCAATATTCTAATGTCTAGCATTAAGTCTAGCTCCTTTATTATGTCCCTGAATACTGATCTCAGCAACTTGCATGCGATCTTGCTGTCGAGTGGTGATGTTCTGCATTTGAGGATCAATCTCAACAGAAGGCCTCGTCTGTGGTTGTGCAAACAATTAACTGGCAGGAAGCAAAGTTTTAGCAGCTGAAGATGCATGTTGTTTATTGAATAGCTCATGAACTTCAGCCAATTTCTCCTCCAACCTCTGCATTTGTTGATTAACTCGACTGTTATGTTTATGATAGATTCACAAACGTAAGCTAAGATTAAGAGACTATGGGATGAGAAAGAAGTGAAGGAGATGAGAAATAGAAGAGTTAGATGAGAGAAAGAAGGTTAATCTCAAAGAGATAGTTGATTTCATTGAATGAGATCAACATTACATAAAATCAACTCTTATAATTGAGCTTAACACAAGAGAAACGAGCTCTAACAAACAAATGCTTTTTCCAGCCAAAACATCTAACCCGAGCCAATTCCTAACTGACTTTGGCGCCCAAATATTAATTCGAATGTTTACAAGTAAAAACACCTTATTACATTAAATCAACGATTAAGAACATAACAATCCCCTCCCCTTAAACACATTCTTGTCCTCAAGAATGAAAAGAAGGAAATTGACTTAATAAGAAACGCTTTTCCTCCCAAGTGGTGAACGATTCATCCAAATTGCTCCAACTCCCGCGAATTTTCTGGTTCTTGGAGTCTGTTGCTTGCATTTGATCGGACACCGCAGCTGGTTGTAAGACTAATGAGCCATGGGAACCCACTTCTGGAGGACTGGAAGAAGAGCTATGACCTTCTTTAACCTGTTTTTTAAGAAGTGAAACATGGACAACAGGGTGAATATAAGAGTCGGGAGGCATTTCGAGCTTGTAAGCCACCTTGCCAATCCTCTCTAAGACCTTATAAGGCCCAAAGAACCGAGCACAAAGCTTGACATTTCTCCTTACTGCTGCTGTGGACTGTCGATAAGGCTGTAACTTTAAATATACCATGTGTCCCACCTCGAAATTTCTATCAACTCTTTTCCTATCAGCATACCATTTCATTCGAGCATGTGATTGACTGAGATTCTGCTTCAGTTGCTGTAAAACATGCTTCCTCTGTTGTAAGATGTCAGCCACCTCAACCATTTGTGTCTCAACTCCTTGCAACCCAAAAGGAGAGGGTGGATCATACCCAAACATGGCTTTAAAGGGAGTCGTGCCTAATGAAGTGTGAAAATGGGTATTGTACCAAAATTCAGCCAAGGAAAGCCATGTTCCCCACACTGTTGGGTGACTAAACACCATGCTCTTGAGGTATTGATCAATGCATTGGTTAACCCTCTCCGTTTGGCCATCGGTTTGAGGGTGATAAGATGAACTAAGAGCCAAAGTCGTTCCCAAGAGCCTAAACAACTCTTTCCAAAACCGGCTTGTGAAGAGTTTGTCTCTATCAGAAATTATGGATTGGGGAAATCCATGTAGCTTGTAGATGTTGTCTAAGAACACGCGAGCTAGCTTTTCTGCAGTTATAGGTCGAGCCAGTGTAATGAAATGCCCAGATTTGGTGAACCGATCAACAACTACACAAAGCACCTCTTTCCCTTCTGATTTAGGCAATCCCTCGATGAAATCCATGCTTATGTGTTGCCATACACCATCAGGAACAGGCAAGGGCTGGAGCAACCCTTGTATCTATGATCACCAAGTTTGGTTTGTTAGCAAACCTCACAACTTTGCACAAAGCTTGTCACTTCTATCTTCAAGCCGAGCCAGCAAAAATGGAATTTCAGTCTCTGATATGTCCCTTCAATGCCTGAGTGCCCTCCCCATGAAGAATCATGAGCAGCACTGATGACTTGGTGTCTAAGACCAGTAGATTTGCCCACATACAGCTTCCCCTGGATTCTGATCACTCCTCGGGTTACAGAAATGTCTGCTTCAGCAGCCAGATTGCTCGCTTTGCCAACACTAGCTACAGCTCTACATTCTTGTGCAAACGAGTCATTCTCAAAGGATTGATGTAACTCTTCCATCCAAGCAGGAGAAATCATGGAAATAGCCCGAAGGGAACCCTGCTCGTGCCCCTCAAACCTGCGTGATAGTGCATCTGTTGCCCAGTTTTCTTTGCCTTTTCTGTACTTAATATCATAATTCAGCCCCACCATCTTCATTAGCCCTTTTCTCTGTATCCTTGTGACAATCTTCTGCTCTAATAAGTGTTTAAGACTTTGATGATCAGACTTATGTCACGCTCGGGCTCGAACCTCGAACGTAAACTAATATAAATTTGGATAGATTGAGAGTTTGGGATGAGAAAGAAGGGAAATTAAGATGAGACAGTAGAGTTTTAGAGTTACATGAGAGAAAAAGGGGAAAGGGGATGAGAAAGAAGACTTTAATCTCAAATGAGATTGAATTTCAGATATTTCATTGATTGATTTGATAATTCCGAATATTACAATCCTTACTTCTTTATAGCAATGATTTACTAACAAACCTAGCTAGGGAGCATCTAGAATTATCTAGAATTTATGCAACTAACTTCAAATCCTAAGTATTGGAGCCAAAAATCTGTAAAATAACAGAAACAACAGCAAGTGGTGCGCAGCAGCAACACCCAGCAGTAGCAGCAGCACACCAGATCAGTAAAATAGCTCACATTAACAAATTTAACTGATATGCAGCAGTAGGTAGTTCAGTACAAGAGCAGCATATCAGCAGCATCAACAGATCAGCTCAGCAGCAGCAGATGTAAATCAGGATAACAGCAAGTAGTAACAATGCAGCAGCCCAGAACACAGCAGCAGCAAACATGCAGAACAGCACAGAACAACAAACAGATTTGACTGAATTTAACCCCAACCAATATTCCCGCCAATTCCCATGATTTGAAATCCAACCTCGGGTTCTCGGTTTGTAACATTCCCTTCCCCTTGAAAATATTCTTGTCCTCAAGAATGAAAGAGAATGAGACTTGAAAATCACTTATGGTAGTGGACATTGGAGTTCCCCTTTCCACGCTGAAGTGCCTTGGACTTGGACATCCTCTTGAACATGTTTCTTGCTTCCTTGCTACGAACCGTGTTGTCCATCTCTTCCTCGCTGCAGGTGCCCTGATCAGAACCCTCAGTATCAGTAGCACATTCATCGTTTTCAGATTGTTCTTCAACATCAACTCCTCTAGCCATCATGAGAAGCTAAGGATTGCACCTATGGCCGGGTACATACGGTTGATGACATTTAAAATGGCGGTTCTGGGGTTCCTTCTCAATATTTCGCGGATCTTTATGCCCATCAAATCTTTTGTAGTCTAACCCTTTGTGATGATGTTGGAAATTTTCTTCCCAATGCTTGGGCCGATCAAGAAAAGTCAAGTCTGAGGCCTTAATCAATTTTGCCTTCGCAAAAGCTTGAGACAAGAAAGTATGTTCAAGAGCCTTCACCAAGTTCTTGATTTTTGGTTTTAACCCACTGATGAAGCTCGAGACATAAAAGGACTCGGGGGCTCGGGGTGCGATTGTAATCATACTTGCTCGGAGATTTTCGAATTTCGTCATACAGTCCTTCACGGAAGTAACTTGAGTTAACTTGTTGAAGCTCTCCACAACATCACCCACTTCTTCATCACCATAGCGCTCGCATATCTCGGACACGAACTTATCCTAAGTAAGAATGGGATTGCTCCTTAATAAGCTGTAGAACCATACTTCGTGATCACCTTGGAGATAAATTGCGGCCAAGTCCACCTTTTCTTCATCAGGAATAGAATAGAAATGGAAATATCGCTCACATCTTCTTATCTGAGAGTGAGGATGCTTTCCATCAAAATTTTCCAGCTCAACTCTCGGTTGACGATAACTATTGTTTCTATTTTCGTAAGTAACTTCATTGCTTCGGTCATGAACCATTCCAGAGCCTTTCTGTCCAGAATGTTGCTGCTGCACAGATGTGTTCGGATGGACCAAATGCCCGGAATTCCAAAAAATAGGTCTCGCGCGTGTTGGCTGGTAAAACGGATCTGAGAGTCCTGCATTCTGTGCTGTTCGGTACTGCGGTCTTGGAGGCTGATCTGAAATGTCTGGAGGATGCTCCTTCAGATCTGAATTTGTTCCTAAAGATCGAATATGTTCTTAATCCAATCGTTGCTCGTGCATCCCAGCAGCCACACCAACTTCAGAGGTCTTATTTCGTGGCCTGAAATGCTCAGTTTGAGCCTGTTCTAGTGGCCTGATCTGCTCGGTTTGGTCCAACATTTCAGCTGCAGCTTTCCCCTTTTGAGGTTCCTATTCTACATACGCTCTATTTAATTGGCTTGATGGCATTAGTGGTGCAAAACGTGACGCCACTTTCTGATTTTCAACCTGGTTGTGCAACTCTTTAAGCTTCTCTTCAAAATTGGTTAATTGTTGATGCAATTGGTTTGTAAGTCTAGCTTCCGTCGTCTGTTGTTGCACTTCCAACCTTTTCCATTGATGATTCAAACGGTCCTCCAACTCTTGTGCTTGTTGGTTGATCCGATCTTCAATTCTTTCCTCCATCTGTTGAGAATGTTGAGCAATTCTTGCATCATACTTTTGATCGACTTCTCGTAGCAATTCTCTTTGCGATTTTTGCATCTTCATGAACATGTCACTCATTTGCAAGCTTAATTGATTGTTTGTAGCCTCAGTATGCTACATTTTCTTGATCATATCGCTCATTTGCGAGCTTAACTGACTGATTGTAACCTCACCTTGTCTTGCTTCAACATTCGAGCCAACTACCACCACATAGGAGACATTAGGATCAACATGTGTAGCCTGATTACCAGCACCAGCCCTGATCGTGTTGTTACTCCACCAGCCCTACCTTGCTCTTTTCTGTTGCAAAAGCTGGCTGATCGCCTTGACTCGCAAAGTACTAGTTCGCAGAATCGCAAATCTCAACGATCGATTGCTTAATGAAGTTTACTCCTTCGAACGCACTAATGACCACTTGCTATCGGTTCGACAATCATCACTGATTCCAAACCCTAGCTTGCAGAATTTCGCGCACAACGAATTCTACAAACCCTGACTTCGATCGAGTTCTGACAATGATGTTTTCTTGATTAATTCGGACTGAGAATCCGAAATAGGTTCAATTTCTATCTATAGTGATGATTTAAACACACGGAACACAACAATCTTCAAGAACAATATCGAATTTCAACACCTAATGTTGCACGTCCGAATTTGCCTCTTTGTCAGAATCGCCTCCTTGTCAGACTGTCAGAAATCGCCCCGCTGACAAAAATATGAATTGAATTTGAAATCTGTACTTTGATCAGCACAATCTGATTGTTTGAAGTCTGCACAATCTAAGCAACACCAAATTGATTTTTGAAATTTTTTTTTTTAATTTTTGATTACGCACTCGATCAGATCAAGGCTCTGATACCAATTGTTACGCTCGGGCTCGAACCTCGAACGTAAACTAATATAAACTTGTATAAATTGAGAGTTTGGGATGAGAAAGAAGGGAAATTAAGATGAGAGAGCAGAGTTTTAGAGTTAGATGAGAGAAAGAAGGGAAAGGGGAAGAGAAAGATGACTTTAATCTCAAATGAGATTGAATTTCAGATATTTCATTGATTGATTTGATAATTCTGAACATTACAATCCTTACTTATTTATAGCAATGAATTACTAACAAACCCAGCTAGGGAGCATCTAGAATTATCTAGAATTTATGCAACGAACTTTAAATCCTAAGTATTGGTCATAAAAATCAGTAAAATAACAGAAACAGCAGGCAAGTGGTGCACAGTAGCAACACCCAACAGTAGCAGCAAGCACACCAGATCAGTAAAACAACTCACATTAATAGATTTAACTGATATGCTGCAGCAGGTAGTTCAGTACAAGAGCAGCATATCAGCAGCATCAACAGATCAGCTCAGCAGCAGCAGATGTAAATCAGGATAACAGCAAGTAGTAACAACGCAGCAGCCCATAACACAGCAGCAGCAAACATGCAGAACAGCACAGAACAACAAACAGATTTGACTGAATTTAACCCCAACCAATATTCCCGCCAATTCCCATGATTTGAACTCCAACCTCGGGTTCTCGGTTTGTAACATCTTAATGATGAAGTGATGCCCATCCAAGTAGTGCCTCCACTTATCCACCGCAAGCAAGATTGCATGGTACTCTTTCTCATATGTGGAAAGAGCTTGATGTTTTGCACTAAAAGCTTGGCTGAGGTATGCTATAGGTCTCCCAGCTTGAGACAATACTGCCCCAATACCACTTCCACTTGCGTCTGTCTCCAGAATGAAGCTTGAAGAGAAATCCGACATAGCTAAAATAGGTGCTCTGCACATTGCAGTTTTGAGAGCATCGAAGGCTTTTTGAGCTTCCTCCGACCATTTGAAGGAGTCCTTTTTAAGGAAATCAGTTAGGGGCTTGCCTAAGGCTCCATAGTTAGCCACAAACTTGCAGTAATAGCCCAACCCCAAAAATCCCCTCAATTGTTTCAAGGTGACCGGAACAGCCCATTCTTTCATGGCTTGTACTTTTGAAGGATCGGTTGCAACTCCATCACAAGAGATCACATGGCCTAGATATTCCAGATGTGTTTGAGCAAAAGAACACTTGGCCAACTTAGCATACAAATTATGCTTGCGCATGACCAAAAATACCTCCCTCAGATGCTTCAAATGCTCTTCAAACGAGGCACTGTAAATAAGGATGTCATCGAAGAAAACCAATACAAATTTCCTAAGAAATTGCTTGTAGACATCATTCATTAGAGCCTGAAATGTTGCTGATGCGTTGGTCAAGCCAAAAGGCATAACCACAAATTTAAAATGTCCATGGTGCGTCCGGAATGTAGTCTTATACGCATCATGCTCACCCACCCTGATCTGATGATAACCTTGCCGAAGATCCAGCTTGGAAAAAACTCGGGCTCCATGTAATTCATCCAACAAATCATCTATAACTGGCATGGGAAACTTATCCTTCACAGTGATAGAGTTGAGTTGCCTATAATCAATACACATACGTGCTGTGCCATCTTTCTTCTTGACAAGAATGACCGGAGAAGCAAATGGACTATGGCTAGCTCGTATGAAATTAGTCTTAAGCAATTCATCCACCTGCCTTTCAATTTCTGTCTTTTGGGCGTGAGAATATCTATAAGGCCTGATCTTCACTAGTTAAGCACCCTCTTTGAGAGGAATTTCATGATCCAAACTCCTCTTGGGAGGTAAGGATCTAGGCACTGTGGAAACATCTTCGAACTCTGTCACCAGCACCTGCACTTCTGGTTCGGTTATTTCGACCATTTCAGTTGAGGAAATGGCAAACAATTGGCCCACACACTAGCATGCACTGCCCTGAAGACCCTTCTTCAACTTCCTTCCCTTAATTACTTGAAGTTGAGCTTGCTCCGCAATGCCTTGCAATGTGACTTTAGAGCCTTGAATTTCAAAAGAGACCGTAAGGTTTGCATAATCAAACAGTACAAGACTATAAGTTCTCAACCAATCAACTCCGAGCACCATGTCACAACCTCCTAAGGGAAGGATCCTGAAGTCATATTGGAACCTACGGTCTTGCATCAGCCAAACAAACCCCCTGCACTTGTTCTGTGTCATGACAGTCTTACCATCAGCCACGTAATAGCAAGGGGATGGGTTTTTATCACTTTGTGACCCACTTTCTTGACAACTTTGGGATCAACAAAGCTATGAGTACTCAACCTATCAATTAGAATGACAATGGACCTTTTCCCAGCCTTTCCCTTGATCCGGATTGTGCTATGAGCCCCATTACCGGTTAGAGCTTTCACTGAGATCTCTACTGCTGCTTCATCTAACTCCTGTTCGATTTCCTGCTCAGAATCGGTATTATCCACATCAATTTCTTCTTCATCGGGGAGTTCCCCAACCTTAGCACCTTCAGCATACATGACGTACTTGGGATTACACTTGTGGCCAAATTGATAAGGCTGATTGCAACGATAACACAGTTTCTGTTGCTGCTTGCCATCAGTTCAGAATGTCCTGGGCTTGCCCTGTTGCAGCTGTGAGCTACTTCCACGGGACCTGGTTACATCACTGGATGCCAATCTGGTTGCTTTATAGAGCTTGGCTTTAGCAAAAGCCATGGACAAATCAATTGGATCCACAACTTTAACCAAATTCTTCAACTTAGGCTTCAAACCACTAATGAAAGCAGCTACGTAATAAGACTCAGAAGCCTCAATTTCATTCACAATGCTAGCCCTTAGATTCTCAAATCTAGTCATGTAATCCTTCACAGTTGTCTCTTGCTTAACCTTGTTGAATATATCCTGTATCACTATCATCTTCATCACTCTACCGAGCACATAAGGCCCTTGCAAAGTCATTCCAAGTAATGAAAGTTCTACTTCTCAAAAAGCTATAGAACCATACCTCATGATCCCCAAGCAAATATACAGCTGCAATTTGCACTTTTTCAGATTCATCAATGTGATAAAAATGGACGTAATGTTCACACCTCCTTAGCCACGAGTGAGGTTGTTTCCCATCAAATGCATCGATCTGTACTCGAGGTTGTCTATGGCTATGGTTCCTGGTGTTGGAAGACTCCTCGTTGCTCCCTTAACGCTGCTGCAGCAACTGGTCAAGAGGTCTGTCCTGGTCAGTTACTTGTGGTCCAGTTCCAGCATTCCAATTTGAAGATTGAGGCAGCACCTGCTCATTGTTACCTTGCCTCTCAACAAAAATCAACACCTCCTGATCCCGATCTGAATTCTTTTCATTAACACCAGTGTTCCCTCCTGAATTCTGGATGTTCTGCCCCTCCTCATTGATGGACCTCATCGGCTGAGTTGTCTTCATTAAGCTAGCAGGTAATAACGGATCAGGATTTGTCCTTCTGGTCTCCTCTCGATTCTCAGTCAATTTCAGTTCGAGCTGCTGCATCTGCTGATCAATTCGCTGATTAATCTTCTCCTCCAGATTTTGAGATTGACGAGCAACCTGATTTAAAATTTTAACCTCCACCTGCTAAACTCGTTGATCAACCCTTTCCTCAATCTGCTGAGGTAACGATTCAGTGACTAATTGCTTGAATTGAGCAAGCATTGATGCAAATTTACTGTCCAGCTGAGCGTTTGTCACCCAATCTTGTCCAGTTGCATCGCTACTGCCAATACCAACAGCATTGGCTGATCTAGTAGCGGCTCGTGCTGCTGCTGATCTGGTGGTGACACCATCGATCAAGGGGTTATCGCTTGTATCCATTAATTCGTAAATCGAACGAAGCTCTGATACCAATTGTTACGTTTATGATAGATTCACAAACGTAAGCTAAGATTAAGAGAATATGGGATGAGAAAGAAGCGAAGGAGATGAGAAAATAGAAGAGTTAGATGAGAGAAAGAAGGTCAATCTCAAAGAGATAGTTAATTTCATTGAATGAGATCAACATTACATAAAATCAGCTCTTATAATCGAGCGTAACACAACAGAAATGAGCTCTAACGAGCTAATGCTTTTTCCCGCCAAAACATCTAACCCGAGCCAATTCCTAACTAACTTTGGCGCCCAAATATTAATTCGAATGTTTACAAGTAAAAACACCTTACTACATTAAATCAACGATTAAGAACATAACATCGACTTGCAATCCTCTCCTCCAATTCTTGAGATCTTTGATTGACTTGATTGGCAATGTTCTCTTGAAGTTCCTGCGATTGTTGATCAATTCGATTGTTAAACTTTAGCTCCATCTCTATCATCAGCTCGCCCTGTGATCGTTGCATTTGAACAAACATTCCCTTCGTGTTAGCATTTAATTGTCCAACTGTAATTTCTAGCTCTTGTGCAGTATTGGCAACAACAACATCAGCAAATGATTGATTTGCAACTGCTTTTGCAGCTCCAGATCTGGTTGTGACTCCACTCGGCATTTTTGAGTCACGAATGTTAATGCAATTGTAAAAGGCAGATGCAACTCTATCAATAATGAATCTTCTCTGAATTGATTCAAAGGTACCCGATCCTAAGCTTGATTCAACTTGTACTGCCGTGAATCACAATGAACTTACAACAATACTTAGTTCTTCAACCACTTGAGCAGAATAAGCAAATCTTCGACTGTTTTTGTTGATCAGTTGTAGCTCGCATCAAAACTTGTCACAATACCACTCGATTGAGTTGAAATTGATTCAACTAAATCAAATGAAAAGCATCTAAAGTCTCTTGCACAGCACAACAATTTGATTTTGAATTTTCCTTGATTAAGAGCTTGGTTGGAAGCCAAACGAGGCTCTGATACCAATTGTTATTCTCGGGATTGAATCACAAGCATAAACTAAGTAAAATTGTGATAGATGAGAGTTTGAGATGAGAAAGAAGTGAATTGAGATGAGAAATTAGAGAAATAGGGATGAGAAGTAGAAGAGTTAGATGAGAGAGAGAAGGTTTGATCTTAAAAGAGACATTTGTTTGATATTTGATTGAATGCTCTTAAAAAATACAATCAACTACTACTTATAGCTAATTCAAGCAAGCTAAAACATTGAAACAAGACACAAATGTTAATCGACTTAGGCTAGAAAATATCTAAAGTAAAGAAAATATCTCCTAACTAACTCCCTAAGCATTTTGGCGCTAAGACCCCCAACCACACTAGCTTACTGCAGGTTTTACAATGCAGGAGCTAAATGCAGTTTATTACAACTCATAGCCAGACATCACTTAACCAAGACTATTACATCTTTATTAGCTAACAACCAATCATCAGCAGCAGCCCAAACTAACACCCAAACAGCAGCAACCACACGTAGCTCAAAAGTAATAGCCCCCCTTAGATCCTCTTCAAGCCCGGATCATAACAGTACGCTTCCTGTCTAGTACAATTAGGACTTGAAGTTCATTGTCCGCTCTCAATTTGGGCGGTAAGGGTACCAGCTTTTGGAATGAATGGTAAACCATTCGTTCCATGACTGTGGTAAGAGCTCACCGTTTAAGAAGTAACCCTAGAAACGTAGGAACCCACTAATTTTTTTATTTTATTTAATAAATTTTTATCCGCTCAATACACTGATCCATCCTTTCAGTCTGACCATCGTTCTGTGGTTGATAATAGGAACTCAGAGCTAAGGTAGTTCCCAACAATAAGAACAACTCCTTCCAGAAATTGCTTGTGAATAACCTGTCCCTGTCTGATAAAATTGTCGATGGAAGTCCATGAAGCCTGTAAATATGATCTAGGAAGAGCCCTGCTAATGTTTTAGCTGAAATTGGGTGCTTAACAGTAATGAAATGCCTAAACTTGGTAAAACAATCCACTATCACCCAAATAACTTCTCTACCTTCTGACTTAGGTAGACCTTTTATAAAGTCCATACTAATGTGAATCCATGCCCCTTCAAGAACTGGTAGAGGCTGTAACAAACCGTTGTATGGCACATGTTCAACCTTTATCTACTGACAAATTGTACACTACCACACAAACTCTTGCACATCCTTCTTCAACCAATACCACTAGAAGTATTGCTCGACTCTTTGATAGGTTCCCTCAATTCCAGAGTCACCTCCCCGAGGTGAATCATGAGAGCCTTTAATGACCTGCTTCCTTAACCCTATTCCTACCCTAATGTAGATCTTCCCTTTGAATCAGTTTCAGCTGACAGTGACTGAACACAACTGGGAATGATATAAGTCTGAGCAAATTCATCTTGTTCATAAGATTTGGTCACTTCAGTCATCCGTAAGGGTACCATTTGAGTAATAGCAGAGCAAGAAGCAACAGTTCCAGTTTCGGTTTCATCCCCTTTTTCCCTTCTAGAGAGAGCATCAGCAACTGGATTATCAGCCCCTTTTCTATACTCAATCGTGTATTCCAATCCCAAAATCATTATTTACCCTTTTCTTTGAACTCTACTGGCAATCTTTTGCTCAACTAAATACTTGAGGCTTTAGTGGTGTGGTTCGATCCCAAAATGGTGACCTTCCAAGTAGTGCCTCCACTTTTGCACTGCCACTAGAATCGCTATGTACTCCTTCTCATAAATGGATAGCATTTGATTATTAGGCCCCAAAGCTTTAGTGAGATAAGCTATGGGCCTTCTGTTTTGGGAAAGAACTACCCTAATTCCATTGCTGCAAGCATCTGTTTCCAATGTAAAAAGCAAACTGAAGTCAGGAATTACTAGTACTGGTGCCATAATCATTGCTTGCTTCAGCTGCTCAAAAGCTAACCTAGCTTGATCACTCCAAAGGGAAGCCCCTTTCTTCAGCAATTTTGTCAAGGGCTTTGCAATAACCCCATAACCAGCTATGAACTTGTGATAGTAGCATGTTAAACCCAAGAAACCTCTTAGCAGCTTAAGGGATTTTTGTTTTGGCCAGTCTTTCTTAGCCTGGATCTTGTTGGGATCTGCAGACACCTCTTCACCCGAGATCACATGACTAAGATACTCAACATGTGTCTAGGCAAATGTACATTTAGACAGTTTAGCAAATAACCCATGCTACCTCATGGTCTGGAACACCTTTTCCAGATGAGAAACATGGTCCTGCAAGGTAGAACTGTAGACTAAGATATCATCAAATAACACTAGCACGAACTTCCTTAAGTACTGCTTAAATACCAAATTCATCATGGCCTTAAATGTTGCAGGGGCATTAGACAAGCCAAAGGGCATTATCACAAACTCATAATCTCCTTGATGTGTTCTAAAAGCTATTTTATGGATGTCTTGGCTCTGCACTCGAATCTGATAATGACCCTACCTCAAGTCTAATTTGGGGTAATACCAAGAACCGTGCAGCTCAGCTAACAAATCGTTAATAATTGGATTTGGGAACTCATCCTTAACTTTAAGAGAATTCAGATAGCAATAATCGACACACACTCTTGATGTCCCATCCCTCTTCTTCACCAAAATGATCGGGGAAGCAAATGGGCTATGACTGTGCCTAATGAACCTTTCTTCAAAAAGTCCTCCACTTGTCTTTCAATTTCATTCTTCTAAGAATGAAGACACTTGTAAGGACGAAGGTTCACTAGATTTGAACCCTCCTTCAATGGGATTGCATGATTAAGCTCCCTTTTGGGAGGTAGTGTCTCTTGTCGTTCAAACAAATCAGCACACTTCTGAAGCAAGGAATCCAAAACAATGCTAAAGTCTACTGAATCGAGTTCTGAATTGGAGGTGATTGTGTAGAGTTGTCCCACCTAGTCATACGCCCCCTTCTTGATAACTTTTCATAAACTCTTGCCTCTCATCAACTGCAATTGGCCATGCTCCACAATACCTTATAATGTGATCTTTTGCCTTTCTCTTTCGAGTGACACAGTGAGCTGAGAGAAATCAACGAGTATTGGACTAAACGATTTCATCTAATAAACTCCCACTACAGTATCACAACTTCCTAACCTTAAGACTCTGAAATCATACTCAAACTTATGACCTTGCATCCTCCAAATGAAATTCTTACACTTGGTGTGTGTCAAAATTGAGTTTCCGTCAGCAACCGTAACTGCCAAAGGACTGGTCTTGAACAGATCTTGCCCATTGCTCTTACTACCTTAGGGTCCACAAAGCTTTGTGTACTTCCACTTTCAATGAGTATCAACAGGTCACGCTGCCCAGTTATTCCCTTAATTTGAATGGTGTTATATGAACCCCTGCCTGTGAGTGCTTTAACTGATATTTCAACCTCATCTTCCACATTAGAATCGTCCTTCTATTCTTCAACTTGATCCTGGCAATCTATCTCCTCATCCTCAGCAATTTTAGTGGCTTCCACTCCAGAGGCTGCCATCAGATACTTAGGGTCACACTAATGACCAAAGAAGTACATCTAATTACATTTGAAGCAATGCTTCTGAGGCCGTTTGCATTAGTACTTCCCATCATGTTGCTAGATTGAGTGAATCTGGAAGAGGTTGAACAACTGTTAACATTTCTCATTCTCTGAGAAGCTGCCAACAACTTATTTTCAACCTTCCTAGCTTTCGAATAGGCTTGCAAAAGAGTGGTAGGATCAAATGTCTTAACCATATTCTTGATCTTAGGCTAGAGACTACTCACAAAGTTGGAAGCATAGTAGGATTCTAGTGCTTCCGGGTACACAGAAAGCATTCTAGCTGTCAATCCTTCAAATTTTGTCATATACTCTTTCACGGATGAGACTTGAGTGACATTATTGAAAGTGTCCACCACTTCGCTCACATGCTCTTCCCCATATAGATTGTAAAGCTCATTTACAAATTCTATCCAAGTAATTGCTGGCTTGCTATATTTCAAGCTATAATACCAAACCTCCAATTCACCTCGCAAACAAACTGCTGCCAATTCTGCCTTCTCATGTTCCTTAATATTGTAGAAATGAAAGTACCTTTCAAATTTCCTCAACCAAGATTGAGGCAAGGTTCCATCAAAGGGTTCCAGATCCACACGTGGTTGTCTGAAGCCATTCCGCCTAGCACTGGTTTTGTTTAACGATAGTTAGTTAGTTTTCCTTGGTTTTGTGTGTAGTTAAGTTCTTTTCCCAGCCTTAACGGCTGGGGGCCTCGTTTAACGTTAGTTAGTTTTCCTTGGATATGTATATTGTTTTGTACTTTTCCCAGCCTTAACGGCTGGGGGTTTCGTTTAACGTTAGTTAGATAACTTCCCATTGTTTTATATGTTGTTTTACCCTTTCCCAGCCTTAACAACTGGGGGCTTCGTTTAAAGTTAGTTAGTTAATTTTTCTTGGTTTTGTATATTGTTTTACCTTTTCCCAGCCTTAATGGCTGGGGGCCCTCGTTTAAAGTTAGTTAGATAATTTCCCTTGATTTTATATGTTGTTTTACCCTTTCCCAGCCTTAATGGCCGGGGGCTTCATTTAAAGTTAGTTATCTAATTTTCCTTGGTTTTATATGTTGTTTTACCCTTTCCCAGCCTTAACGGCTGGGGGCTTTTTTTAACGACAGTTAGTTAGTTTTCCTTGGTTTTGTAAATTGTTCTGTTCTTTTCCCAGCCTTAACGACTGGGGCCTTTGTTTAACGATAGTTAGTTAGTTTTCCTTGGTTTTGTATGTAGTTAAGTTCTTTTCCCAGCCATAACGGCTGGGGGCCTCTTTTAACGTTAGTTAGTTTTCCTTGGATATGTATATTGTTTTGTTCTTTTCCCAGCCTTAACGGCTGGGGGCTTCGTTTAACATTAGTTAGATAACTTCCCTTGGTTTTATATGTTGTTTTACCCTTTCCCAGCCTTAACGGCAGGGGGCTTCGTTTAAAGTTCGTTAGTTAATTTTCCTTAGTTTAGTATATTGTTTTAGCCTTTCCCAGCCTTAACTGCTGGGGGCTTCGTTTAAAGTTAGTTAGTTAGTTTTCCTTGGTTTTGTATATTGTTTTAGCCTTTCCGAGCCTTAACGATTGGGGCTTTTGTTTAACGATTCTTAGTTAGTTTTCCTTGGTTTTGTGTATTGTTCTATTCCTTTCCCAGTCTTAATTGCTGGGGGCTTCGTTTAACGTTAGTTAGATAATTTCCCTTGGTTTTATAGGTTGTTTTACCCCTTCCCAGCCTTAACGACCGGGGGCTTCGTTTAAAGTTAGTTAGCTAATTTTTCTTTGTTTTATATGTTGTTTTATCCTTTCCCAGCCTTAACGGCTAGGGGCTTTGTTTATCGACAGTTAGTTAGTTTTCCTTGGTTTTGTAAATTGTTCCGTTCTTTTCCCAGCCTTAACGGCTGGGGGCCTCGTTTAACGTTAGTTAGTTTTCCTTAGTTTTGTATATTGTTCTGTTCTTTTCCAAGCCTTAACGGCTGGCGCCATTGTTTAACGATAGTTCGTTAGTTTTCCTGGGATTTGTATATTGTTCTGTTCTTTTCCCAGCCTTAACGGCTGGGGGCTTCGTTTAAATTTCGTCAATTAATTTTTCTTGGTTTGGTATATTGTTTTACCCTTTCCTAGCCTAAACGGCTGGGGGCCTTCGTTTAACGATAGTTAGTTTTCCTTGGTTTTGTATATTGTTATGTTCTTTTCCCAGCCTTAATCGATGGGGCCTTTGTTTAACGATAGTTAGTTAGTTTTTCTTGGTTTTGTATATTGTTCTATTCCTTTTCCAGTCATAACGGCTGGGGGCTTCGTTTAACGTTAGTTAGATAATTTCCCTTTGTTTTATATGTTGTTTTACCCTTTCCCAGCCTTAACGGCTGGGGGCTTCGTTTAATGTTCGTTAGATAATTTTCCTTGATTTTGTATATTATTTTACCCTTTCCCAGCCTTAACTGCTGGGGGCTTCGTTTAAAGTTAGTTAGTTAATTTTCCTTGGTTTTGTCTATCGTTCTGTTCTTTTCCCCACCTTAACGGCTGGGGCCTTTGTTTAACCATAGTTAGCTAGTTTTCCTTGGCTTTGTATATTTTTCTGTTCTTTTCTCGTCCTTAGCGGCTGGGGCCCTTGTTTAACGATAGTTAGTTAGTTTTCCTTGGTTTTGTGTATTGTTCTGTTCTTTTCCCAACCTTAACTGCTGGGGCCTTTATTTAAGGATAGTTATTTGGTTTTCCTTGGTTTTGTACATTGTTCTGTTCTTTTCCCAGCCCTAATGGCTGCGGGTTCATTTAACGGTAGTTAGATAATTTCCCTTGGTTTTATATGTTGTTTTACCCTTTCCCAGCCTTAATGGCTGGGGGCTTCATTTAAAGTTCGTTAGTTAATTTTCCTTGGTTTTGTACATTATTTTACCATTTCCTAGCCTTAACCACTTGGGGCTTCGTTTAAAGTTAGTTAGTTAATTTTCCTTGGTTCTGTATATTATTTTACCCTTTCCCAGCCTTAATGGCTGGGGGCCCTCGTTAAAAGTTAGTTAGATAATTTCCCTTGATTTTATATGTTGTTTCACCATTTCCCAGCCTTAACGGCCGGGGCCTTTGTTAACGACAGTTAGTTAGTTTTCCTTGGTTTTGTAAATTGTTCTGTTCTTTTCCCAGCCTTAACGGCTGGGGCCTTTGTTTAACGATAGTTAGTTAGTTTTCCTTTGTTTTGTTTGTAGTTAAGTTCTTTTCCCAGCCTTAACGGCTGGAGGCCTCGTTTAACGTTAGTTAGTTTTCCTTGGATATGTATATTGTTTTGTTCTTTTCCCAGCCTTAACGGCTGGGGGCTTCGTTTAACGTTAGTTAGATAACTTCCCTTGGTTTTATATGTTGTTTTACCCTTTCCCAGCTTTAATGGCAGGGGGCTTCGTTTAAAGTCCGTTAGTTAATTTTCCTAGGTTTTGTACATTGTTTTACCATTTCCCAGCCTTAACAACTGGGGGCTTCGTTTATAGTTAGTTAGTTAATTTTTGTTTTACCCTTTCCCCGCCTTAATGGCTGGGGGCCCTCGTTTAAAGTTAGTTAGATAATTTCCCTTGATTTTATATGTTGTTTTACCCTTTCCCAGCCTTAACGGCCGGGGGCTTCATTTAAAGTTAGTTAGCTAATTTTCCTTGGTTTTATATGTTGTTTTATCCTTTCCCAGCCTTAACGGCTGGGGGCTTTTTTAACGACAGTTAGTTAGTTTTCCTTGGTTTTGTAAATTATTCTGTTCTTTTCCCAGCCTTAACGGCTGGGACCTTTGTTTAACGAGAGTTAGTTAGTTTTCCTTGGTTGTGTATGTAGTTAAGTTCTTTTCCCAGCCTTAACGGCTGGGGGCTTCGTTTAACGTTAGTTAGATAACTTCCCTTGGTTTTATATGTTGTTTTACCCTTTCCCAGCCTTAACGGCAGGGGGCTTCGTTTAAAGTTCGTTAGTTAATTTTCCTTGGTTTTGTACATTGTTTTACCATTTCCCAGCCTTAACAACTGGGGGCTTCGTTTAAAGTTAGTTAGTTAATTTTTCTTGGTTTTGTATATTGTTTTACCCTTTCCCAGCCTTAATGGCTGGGGGCCCTCATTTAAAGTTAGTTAGATAATTTCCCTTGATTTTATATGTTGTTTTACCCTTTCCCAGCCTTAATGGCCGGTGGGTTCATTTAAAGTTAGTTAGCTAATTTTCCTTTGTTTTATATGTTGTTTTATCCTTTCCCAGCCTTAACGGCTGGGGGTTTTTTTTAACGACAGTTAGTTAGTTTTCCTTGGTTTTGTAAATTGTTCTGTTCTTTTCCCAGCCTTAACGGCTGGGGCCTTTGTTTAACGATAGTTAGTTAGTTTTCCTTGGTTTTGTATGTAGTTAAGTTCTTTTCCCAGCCTTAACGGCTGGGGGCCTCGTTTAACGTTAGTTAATTTTCCTTGGTTTTGTATATTGTTTTGCCCTTTCCAAGCCTTAACGGCTGGGGACTTCGTTTAAAGTTCGTCAATTAATTTTCGTTGGTTTTGTATATTCTTTTACCCTTTCACAGCCTAAACGGCTGGGGGCCTTGTTTAAAGTTAGGTAGATAATTTCCCTTGGTTTTATATTTTGTTTTACCCTTTCCCAGCATTAACGGCTGGGGGCTTTGTTTAAAGTCAGTTAGTTAATTTTCCTTGGTTTTGTATATTGTTTTGTTCTTTTCCCAGCCTTAACGGCTGGGGCATTTGTTTAACGATAGTTAGTTGGTTTTCCTTGGTTTTGTATATTGTTCTGTTCTTTTCCCAGCCCTAACGGCTCAGGCCGTTGTTTAACGACAGTTAGTTAGTTTTCCTTGGTTTTGTATATTGTTCTGTTCTTTTCCCGGCCTTAACTACTGGGGGATTCGTTTAACGCTAGTTAGTTTTCCATGGTTTTGTATATTGTCCTGTTCTTTTCCCAGCCTTAACGGCTGGGGCCCTCGTTTAACGATAGTTAGATACTTTTCCTTGGTTTTGTATATTGTTCTGTTCCTTTCCCAGTCTTAACGGCTGGGGGCTTCGTTTAACGTTAGTTAGATATTTTCCCCTAGTTTTATATGTTGTTTTACCCTTTCCCAGCCTTAACGGCTGGGGGCTTCATTTAAAGTTCGTTCGTTAATTTTCCTTGGTTTTGTTTATTGTTTTGGCCTTTCCCAGCCTTAACTGCTGGGGGCTTCTTTTAAAGTTAGTTAGTTAATTTTCCTTGGTTTTGTATATTGTTCTGTTCTTTTCCCAGCCTTAACAGCTGGGGCCTTTGTTTAACGATAGTTAGTTAGTTTTCCTTGGTGTTGTATATTTTTCTGTTCTTTTCCCAGCCTTAACGGCGGGGGCCTTTTTTTAACAACAGTTAGTTAGTTTCCTTGGTTCTGTATATTGTTCGGTTCATTTCCCAGCCTTAACTGCTGGGGCCTTTGTTTAACGATAGTTAGTTAGTTTTCCTTGGTTTTATATATTGTTCTGTTCTTTTCCCTGCCTTAACGGTTAGGGGCTCCGTTTAACTTTAGTTAGATAATTTCCCTTGGTTTTATATGTTGTTTTACCCTTTCCCAGCCTTAACGGTTGGGGGCTTCGTTTAAAGTTCGTTACTTAATTTTTCTTGGTTTTGTACATTGTTTTATCCTTTCCCAGCCTTAACTGCTGGGGGCTTCGTTTAAAGTTAGTTAGTTAATTTTCCTTGGTATTGTATATTGTTCTGTTCTTTTCCCGGCCTTAACGGCTGGGGCCTTTGTTTAACGATAATTAGTTAGTTTTCCTTAGTTTTGTATATTTTTCTGTTCTTTTCCCAGCCTTAACGGCTGGGGCCTTTGTTTAACGATTGTTAGTTAGTTTTCCTTGGTTTTCTATATTCTTCTGTTCCTTTCCCAGTCTTAACGGCTGGGGGCTTTGTTGAACGTTAGTTAGATAATTTCCCTTGGTTTTATATGTTGTTTTACCCTTTCCAAGCCTTAACGGCCGGGGGTTTCATTTAAAGTTAGTTACCTAATTTTCCTTGGTTTTGTATATTGTTTTACCCTTTCACAGCCTAAACGGCTGGGGGCCTCGTTTAAAGTTAGGTAGATAATTTCCATTGGTTTTATATTTTGCTTTACCCTTTCCCAGCTTTAACGGCTGGGGCCTTCGTTTAAAGTCAGTTAGTTAATTTTTCTTGGTTTTGTATATTGTTCCATTCTTTTCCCACCCTTAACGGCCGGGGCATTTGTTTAACGATAGTTAGTTAGTTTTCCTTGGTTTTGAATATTGTTCTGTCCTTTTCCCAGCCTTAACGGCTCGGGCCTTTGTTTAACGATAGTTAGTTAGTTTTCCTCGGTTTTGTATATTGTTCTGTTCTTTTCCCAGCCTTAACGGCTGGGGGATTCGTTTAACGCTAGTTAGTTTTCCATGGTTTTGTATATTGTTCTATTCTTTTCCCAGCCTTAATGGCTGGGGCCCTCGTTTGACGATAGTTAGATAGTTTTCCTTGGTTTTGTAAATTGTTTTGTTCCTTTCCCAGTCTTAACGGCTGGGGGCTTCGTTTAACGTTAGTTGGATATTTTCCCCTGGTTTTATATGTTGTTTTACCCTTTTCGAGCCTTAACGGCTGGGGGCTTCATTTAAAGTTCGTTAGTTAATTTTCCTTTGTTTTGTATATTGTTTTAGCCTTTCCCAGCATTAACTGCTGGGGGCATCGTTTAAAGTAATTAGTTAATTTTCCTTGGTTTTGTATATTGTTCTGTTCTTTTCCCAGCCATAACGGCTGGGGCCTTTGTTTAACGATAATTAGTTAGTTTTCCTTGGTTTTGTATATTTTTCTGTTCTTTTCCCGGCCTTAACGGCTGGGGCCTTTTTTTAACGATTGTTCGTTAGTTCTCCTTGGTTTTCTATATTCTTCTGTTCCTTTCCCAGTCTTAACGGCTAGGGGCTTCGTTTAAGGTTAGTTGGATAATTTTTCTTGGTTTTATATGTTGTTTTACCCTTTCCCAGCCTTAATGGCCGGGGGCTTCATTTAAAGTTAGTTACCTAATTTTCCTTGGTTTTGTATTTTGTTTTACCCTTTCACAGCCTAAACGGCCGGGGGCCTCGTTTAAAGTTTGGTAGATAATTTCCCTTGGTTTTATATTTTGTTGTACCCTTTCCCAGCATTAACGGCTGGGGCCCTCGTTTAAAATCAGTTAGTTAATTTTTCTTGGTTTTGTATATTGTTCTGTTCTTTTCCCAGCCTTAACGGCTGGGGCATTTGTTTAACGATAGTTAGTTAGTTTTCCTTGGTTTTGTATATTGTTCTGTTCTTTTCCCAGCCTTAACGGCTCGGGCCTTTGTTTAATGATAGTTAGTTAGTTTTCCTTGGTTTTGTATATTGTTCTATTCTTTTCCTAGGCTTAACGGCTGGGGGATTCGTTTAACGCTAGTTAGTTTTCCATGGTTTTGCATATTGTCCTGTTCTTTTCCCAGCCTTAACGGCTGGGGCCCTCGTTTAACGATAGTTAGAGAGTTTTCCTTGGTTTTGTATATTGTTCTGTTCCTTTCCTAGTCTTAACGGCTGGGGGCTTCGTTTAACCTTAGTTGGATATTTTCCCCTGGTTTTATATGTTGTTTTACCCTTTCCGACCCTTAACGGCTGGGGGCTTCATTTAAAGTTCGTTAGTTAATTTTCCTTGGTTTTGTACATTGTGTTACCCTTTCCCAACCTTAACTGTTGGGGGCTTCGTTTAAAGTTAGTTAGTTAATTTTCCTTGGTTTTGTATATTGTTCTGTTCTTTTCCCAGCCTTAACGGCTGGGGCCTTTGTTTAATGATAATTAGTTAGTTTTCCTCGGTTTTGTATATTTTTCTGTTCTTTTCCCAGCCTTAACGGCTGGGACCTTTGTTTAACGATTGTTAGTTAGTTTTCCTTTGTTTTCTATATTCTTCTGTTCCTTTCCCAGTCTTAACGGCTGGGGGCTTCGTTTAACGTTAGTTAGATAATTTCCCTTGGTTTTATATGTTGTTTTACCCTTTCCCAGCCTTAATGGCCGGGGGCTTCATTTAAAGTTACTTAGCTAATTTTCCTTGGTTTTATATGTTGTTTTATCCTTTCCTAGCCTTAATAGCCGGGGGCTTTGTTTAACGACAGTTAGTTAGTTTTCCTTCGTTTTGTAAATTGTTCTGTTCTTTTCCCAGCCTTAACGGATGGGGCCTTTGTTTAACTATAGTTAGTTAGTTTTCCTCGGTTTTGTATGTAGTTAAGTTCTTTTCCCAGCCCTACCGGCTGGGGGCCTCGTTTAATAAAAGTTAGTTAGTTTTCCGTGGTTTTGTATATTATTCTGTTCTTTTCCCAGCCTTAACGGCTGGGGGCTTCGTTTAACGTTAGTTAATTTTCCTTGGTTTTGTATATTGTTTTACCCATTCCAAGCCTTAACGGCTGGGGGCTTCGTTTAAAGTTCGTCATTTAATTTTCCTTGGTTTTATATATTGTTTTACCCTTTCCCAGCCTAAACGGCTGGGGGCCTCGTTTATAGTTAGGTAGATAATTTCCCTTGGTTTTATATTTTATTTTACCCGCTCCCAGCCTTAACGGCTTGGGCCTTTGCTTAACGATAGTTAGTTAGTTTTCCCTGGTTTTGTATATTGTTCTGTTCTTTTCCCAGCCTTAACAGCTGGGGCCTTGTTTGACGATAGTTAGTTAGTTTTGCTTGGTTTTGTATATTGATCTGTTCTTTTCCCAGCCTTAACGGCTGGGGGCTTCGTTTAACGTTAGTTAGTTTTCCATGGTATTGCATATTGTTCTGTTCTTTTCCCAGCCTTAACGGCTGGAGCCTTTGTTTAACGATAGTTTGTTAGTTTTCCTTGGTTTTGTATATTGTTCTGTTCCTTTCCCAGTCTTAACGGCTGGGCGCTTCGTTTAACGTTAGTTAGATAATTTCCCTTGGTTTTATATATTGTTTTACCCTTTCCCAGCCTTAACTGCTGGGGGCTTCGTTTAAAGTTCGTTAGTTAATTTTCCTTGGTTTTGTCTATTGTTCTGTTCTTTTACAAGCCTTAACGGCTGGCGCCTTTCTTTAACGAAAATTAGTTAGCTTTCCTTGATTTTGTATATTTTTCTGTTCTTTTCCTAGCCTTAACGGCTGGGGCCTTTGTTTAACGACAATTAGTTAGTTTTCCTGGGTTTTGTATATTGTTCGGTTCTTTTACCGGCCTTAACGGCTTGGGGATTCGTTTAACGTTAGTTAGATAATTTCCCTTGGTTTTATATGTTGTTTTACCCTTTCCAAGCCTTAACGGCCGGGGGCTTCATTTAAAGTTAGTTAGCTAATTTTCCGTGGTTTTATATGTTGTTTTATCCTTTCCCAGCCTTAACGGCTGGGGGCTTTTTTTAACGAAAGTTAGTTAGTTTTCCTTGGTTTTGTAAATTGTTCTATTCTTTTCCCAGCCTTAACGGCTGGTGCCTTTATTTAACGACAGTTAGTTAGTTTTCCTTGGTTTTGTATGTAGTTAAGTTCTTTTCCTTGCCTTGACGGCTGGGGGCCTCTTTTAACGTTAGTTAGTTTTCCTAGGATATGTATATTGTTTTGTTCTTTTCCCAGCCTTAAAGGCTGGGGGCTTCATTTAACATTAGTTAGATAACTTCCCTTGGTTTTATATCTTGTTTTACCCTTTCCCAGCCTTAACGGCAGGGGGCTTCGTTTAAAGTTCGTTAGTAAATTTTCCTTGGTTTTGTACATTGTTTTACATTTTCCCAGCCTTAACAACTGGGGGCTTCGTTTAAAGTTAGTTAGTTAATTTTTCTTGGTTTTGTATATTGTTTTACCCTTTCCCAGCCTTAATAGCTGGGGGCCCTCGCTTAAAGTTAGTTAGACAATTTCCCTTGATTTTAGATGTTGTTTTACCCTTTCCCAGCCTTAACGGCCGGGGGCTTCATTTAAAGCTGGTTAGCTAATTTTCCATGGTTTTATATGTTGTTTTATCCTTTCCCAACCTTAACGGCTGGGGGCTTTTTTTAACGACAATTAGTTAGTTTTCCTTGGTTTTGTAAATTGTTATGTTCTTTTCCCAGCCTTAATGGCTGGGGCCTTTGTTTAACTATAGTTAGTTTTCCTTGGTTTTGTATGTAGTTAAGTTCTTTTCCCAGCCTTAACGGCTGGGGGCCTCGTTTAACGGTAGTTTGTTTTCCTTGGATATGTATATTGTTTTGTTCCTTTCCTAGCCTTAACGGCTGGGGGCTTCGTTTAACGTTAGTTAATTTTCCTTGGTTTTGTATATTGTTTTACCCTTTCCAAGCCTTAACGGCTGGGGACTTCGTTTAAAGTTCGTCAATTAATTTTCCTTGGTTTTGTATATTGTTTTACCCTTTCACGGCCTAAACGGCCGGGGGCCTCGTTTAAATTTAGGTAGATAATTTCCCTTGGTTTTATATTTTGTTTTACACTTTCCCAGCATTACCAGCTGGGGGCTTCGTTTAAAGTCAGTTAGTTAATTTTCCTTGGTTTTGAATATTGTTTTGTTCTTTTCCCAGCCTTAACGGCTGGGGCATTTGTTTAACGATAGTTAGTTAGTTTTCCTTGGTTTTGTATATTGTTCTGTTCTTTTCCCAGCCTTAACGGCTCGGGCCTTTGTTTAACGATAGTTAGTTAGTTTTCCTTGGTTTTGTATATTGTTCTGTTCATTTCCCAGCCTTACCGGCTGGGGGATTCGTTTAACGCTAGTTAGTTTTCCATGGTTTTGTATATTGTACTATTCTTTTCCCAGCCTTAACGGCTGGGGCCCTCGTTTAACGATAGTTAGATAGTTTTCCTTGGTTTTGTATATTGTTCTGTTCCTTTCCCAGTCTTAACGGCTAGGGGCTTCGCTTAACATTACTTAGATATTTTCCCCTGGTTTTATTTGTTGTTTTACCCTTTCCCAGCCTTAACGGCTGGGGGTTTCATTTAAAGTTCGTTAGTTAATTTTCCTTGGTTTTGTTTATTGTTTTAGCCATTCTCAGCCTTAACTGCTGGGGGCTTCTTTTATAGTTAGTTAGTTAATTTTCCTTGGTTTTGTATATTGTTCTGTTCTTTTCCCAGCCTAACGGCTGGGGCTTTCGTTTAACGAAAGTTAGTTAGTTTTCCTTGGTGTTGTATATTTTTCTATTCTTTTCCCAGCCTTAACGGCTGGGGCCTTTGTTTAACGATAGTCAGTTAGTTTCCTTGGTTCTGTATATTGTTCTGTTATTTTCCCAGCCTCAACTGCTGGGGCCTTTGTTTAACGATAGTTAGTTAGTTTTCCTTGGTTTTGTATATTGTTCTATTCTTTTCCCAGCCTTAACGGTTAGGGGCTTCGTTTAACGTTAGTTAAATAATTTCCCTTGGTTTTATATGTTGTTTTACCCTTTCCCAGCCTTAACGGTTGGGGGCTTCGTTTAAAGTTCGTTACTTAATTTTTCTGCTTTTGTACATTGTTTTATCCTTTCCCAGCCTTAACTGCTGGTGGCTTCGTTTAAAGTTAGTTAGTTAATTTTCCTTGGTTTTTTATATTGTTCTGTTCTTTTCCCAGCCTTAACGGCTAGGGCCTTTGTTTAACGATAATTAGTTAGTTTTCCTTGGTTTTGTATATTTTTCTGTTCTTTTCCCAGCCTTAACGGCTGGGGCCTTTACTTAACGATTGTTAGTTAGTTTTCCTTGGTTTTCTATATTCTTCTGTTCCTTTCCCAGTCTTAACGGCTGGGGGCTTCGTTTAACGTTAGTTAGATAATTTCCCTTGTTTTTATATGTTGTTTTACCCTTTCCCAGCCTTAACGGCCGGGGGCTTCATTTAAAGTTAGTTACCTAATTTTCCTTGGTTTTGTATATTGTTTTACCCTTTCACAGCCTAAACGGCTGGGGGCCTCGATTAAAGTTAGGTAGATAATTTCCCTTGGTTTTATATTTTGTTTTACCCTTTCCCAGCATTAATGGCTGGGGGCTTCGTTTAAAGTCAGTTAGTTAATTTTTCTTGGTTTTGTATGTTGTTCTGTTCTTTTCTCAGCCTTAACGGCTGGGGCATTTGTTTAATGATAGTTAGTTAGTTTCCCTTGGTTTTGTATATTGTTCTGTTCTTTTCCCAGCCTTAACGGCTCGGGCCTTTGTTTAACGATAGTTAGTTAGTTTTCCTTGGTTTTGTATATTTTTCTGTTCTTTTCCCAGCCTTAACGGCTAGGGGATTCATTTAACGCCAGTTAGTTTTCCATGGTTTTGTAAATTGTCCTGTTCTTTTCCCAGCCTTAGCGGCGGGGGCCCTCGTTTAACGATAGTCAGATAGTTTTCCTTGGTTTTGTATATTGTTCTGTTCCTTTCCTAGTCTTAACGGCTGGGGGCTTCGTTCGACGTTAGTTAGATATTTTCCCCTGGTTTTATATGTTGTTTTACCCTTTCCCAGCCTTAACGGCTGGGGGCTTCATTTAAAGTTTGTTAGTTAATTTTCCTTTGTTTTATAGATTGTTTTTGCCTTTCCCAGCCTTAACTGCGGGGGGCTTCTTTTAAAGTTAGTTAGTTAATTTTCCTTGGTTTTGTATATTGTTCTGTTCATTTCCCAGCCTTGACGGCTGTGGCCTTTGTTTAACGATAGTTAGTTAGTTTTTCTTGGTGTTGTATATTTTTCTGTTCTTTTCCCAGCCTTAACAGCAGGGGCCTTTGTTTAACGATAGTTAGTTAGTTTCCTTGGTTTTGTGTATTGTTCGGTTCTTTTACCAGCCTTAACTGCGGGGGCCTTTGTTTAACGATAGTTAGTTAGTTTTCCTTGGTTTTGAATACTGTTCTGTTCTTTTCCTAGCCTTAACGGTTAGGGGCTTCATTTAACGTTAGTTAGATAATTTCCCTTGGTTTTATATGTTGTTTTACCCTTTCCTAGCCTTAACGGTTGGGGGCTTCGTTTAAAGTTCGTTACTTAATTTTCCTTGGTTTTGTACATTGTTTTACCCTTTCCCAGCCTTAACTGCTGGGGGCTTCGTTTAAAGATAGTTTGTTAATTTTCCTTGGTTTTGTATATTGTTCTGTTCTTTTCCCAGCCTTAACGGCTGGGGCCTTTGTTTAACAATAATTAGTTAGTTTTCCTCGGTTATGTATATTTTTCTGTTCTTTTCCCAGCCTTAACGGCTGGGGCCTTTGTTTAACGATTGTTAGTTAGTTTTCCTTGGTTTTCTATATTCTTCTGTTCCTTTCCCAGTCTTAACGGCTGGGGGCTTCGTTTAACGTTAGTTAGATAATTTCCCTTGGTTTTATACGTTGTTTTACCCTTTCCCAGCCTTAACGGATCGGGGCTTCATTTAAAGTTAGTTAGCTAGTTTTCCTTGGTTTTATATGTTGTTTTATCCTTTCCTAGCCTTAATAGCTGGGGGCTTTGTTTAACGACTGTTAGTTAGTTTTCCTTGGTTTTGCAAATTGTTCTGTTCTTTTCCCAGCCTTAACGGATGGGGCCTTTGTTTAACGATAGTTAGTTAGTTTTGCTTGGTTTTGTATGTAGTTAATTTCTTTTCCCAGCCCTAACGGCTGGGGACCTCGTTTAACGTTTGTTAGTTTTCCTTGGTTTTGTATATTGTTCTGTTCTCTTCCAAGCCCTAATGGCTGGGGCCTTTGTTTAATAAATGTTAGTTAGTTTTCCTTGGTTTTGTATATTATTCTGTTCTTTTCCCAGCCTTAACGCTTGGGGGCTTCGTTTAACGTTAGTTAATTTTCCTTGGTCTTGTATATTGTTTTTCCGTTTCCAAGCCTTAACGGCTGGGGGCTTCGTTTAAAGTTCGTCAGTTAATTTTCCATGGTTTTGTATATTGTTTTACCCTTTCCCAGCCTAAACAGCTGGGGGCCTCGTTTATAGTTAGGTAGATAATTTCCCTTGGTTTTATATTTTATTTTACCCTTTCCCAGCCTAAACGGCTTGGGCCTTTGTTTAACGATAGTTAGTTAGTTTTCCTTGGTTTTGTATATTGTTCTGTTCTTTTCCCAGCCTTAACAGCTGGGGCCTTGTTTAACGATAGTTAGTTAGTTTTGCTTGGTTTTGTATATTGATCAGTTCTTTTCCCAGCCTTAACGGCTGGGGGCTTCGTTTAACGTAAGTTAGTTTTCCATGGTTTTGCATATTGTTCTGTTCTTTTCCCTGCCTTAACGGCTGGGGCCTTTGTTTAACGATAGTTAGTTAGTTTTCCTTGGTTTTGTATATTGTTCTGTTCTTTTCCCAGCCTTAAAGGCTGGGGCCTTTGTTTAACGATAATTAGTTAGTTTTCCTCGGTTTTGTATATTTTTCAGTTCTTTTCCCAGCCTTAACGGCTGGGGCCTTTGTTTCACGATTGTTAGTTAGTTTTCCTTGGTTTTCTATATTCTTTTGTTCCTTTCCCAGGCTTAACGGCTGGGGGCTTCGTTTAACGTTAGTAAGATAATTTCCCTTGGTCTTATATGTTGTTTTACCCTTTCCCAGCCTTAACGGCTGGGGGCATCATTTAAAGTTCGTTAGTTAATTTTCCTTGGTTTTGTATATTGTTTTACCCTTTCCCAGCCTTAACTGCTGGGGGCTTCGTTTAAAGTTCGTTAGTTAATTTTCCTTGGTTTTGTCTATTGTTCTGTTCTTTTCCAAGCCATAACGGCTGGCGCCTTTGTTTAACGATAATTAGTTAGCTTTCCTTGGTTTTGTATATTTTTCTGTTCTTTTCCCAGCCTTAACGGCTGGGGCTTTTGTTTAACGACAATTAGTTAGTTTTCCTGGGTTTTGTATATTGTTCTGTTCTTTTACCAGCCTTAACGGCTGGGGGATTCGTTTAACGTTAGTTAGATAATTTCCCTTGGTTTTATATGTTGTTTTACCCTGTCCCAGCCTTAACTGCTGGGGGCTTCGTTTAAAGTTCGTTAGTTAATTTTTCTTGGTTTTGTATATTGTTTTACCATTTCCCAGCTTCAACTGCTGGGGGCTTCGTTTAAAGTTAATCAATTAATTTTTCTGGGTTTTGTATATTGTTCTGTTCTTTTCCCAGCCTAAACGGCTAGGGCCTTTGTTTAACGATAGTTAGTTAGTTTTCCTCGGTTTTGGATATTTTTCTGTTCTTTTCCCAGCCTTAACGGCAGGGGCCTTTGTTTAAAGATTGTTAGTTAGTTTTCCTTGGTTTTGTATATTGTTCTATTCCTTTCGCAGTCTTAATGGCTGGGGGCTTCGTTTAACGTTAGTTAGATAATTTCCCTTGGGTTTATATGTTGTTTTTCCCTTTCCCATCCTTAACGGCCGGGGGCTTCATTTAAAGTTAGTTAGCTAATTTTTCTTGGTTT